>JARQOD010000989.1:0-72044 GCA_033576555.1 Oophaga sylvatica | reverse complement strand
GCTCCAGGGCTGCCTTATTTGTGGTGGTTGTGGGGGGTACTGCAAGCTCAAATTTCCCCACCTGCTGGGGGTGTTTGCCCTTTTCCTGCCCCCCTCAGCCCCCGTAACAAACCCCTTATCAGGCCCCAAAAATTTAAAAATTTTAAAAATGGTTTTTCACAAAGGGGAAAAAAAATATTGTAAAAAAAAAAAAAAAAAAAAAGGTTTTGTCAGATTTGACAAAAAATTTTTTTTTTTTGTTGTTTTTTTTTTTTTTCCCTTTTCTTTATCTCTGGGGGGGGGGGAGTATTTTTTCTCTAAAGGGGGTTTTTTGCACAGTTGTTGGCCGTGTGGATCAGCTTGCCATGAGGTTCGGTATTCGCCCATTTGCTAGGTTCCCTTTTTGGGGAACCTGGTTCCCCCAGCCAATTTGTTTTTAGGGGACCCCGGGGGTAATTTCCCCGAATTTCAAAAAAAAAAAATTTTAAAATTTTTTTTTTGCCTTGAAATCTAAGCCCCGGGGGAAGCATCACAGAAAATTCAAATTGTCATCTTTTTTCCCCCGGGGCACCCTGGGGGTTGGGTTTTTTCCCCCGACACCGGGGGTCCGTCTTGGTGATGTTGATCCCTTTTTTCGGGGTTTTGGGGTTTTTTGTATGATGACCCAAAAGTCACTGATCAAGCTGAAAAACCCTTTTTTGGCTTTGGGGTTTTGGGGGGGTTTATGACGTGAGTTTTTTCTGTCGAGATTCCGAGGTGGGGGGGCCTGCCCCAAAGGAATGAGACCTTTGGCGGGCCCTTTTTTTTGGAAAAGGGCTGTCAAAAAAGAAAAAGGTGAAAAGGTGGGGACCCCCCGTCCCCCCTGGTCTCAATGTTTCCCCATGTCAAAAACAATTAAAAATTAAGACTTTTTCTTTTAGCGGGGGGAATATGCGTGGTTTGGGTTGCCTTTTAAACCCCGCTTTTTGAACCCCCTGCAGTGTGATAGGGGTTTTCCCGGGGCACAGCTCATGATTTTCCCCGGAAAACCCAAATTTTGGGAAATTTTTTTACTGGGGGATGCTTTTTTATGCTTTTAAAATCTCCCCCAAAGTGGGGAAGCTTTTTGCCCCGCCCCAGTTGTTTGGGGTTTTTTTCAGGGGTAAGTTTTTTTTTAAATGTTACTCTGATATCTCTCTGTCCTCATTTTTGCTCAGGCTTTCGTTGAATTTGGGGGGGGCCCCTTAACCTGATGGAAAATTTTATTTTGCTAAAAAATTGCGGGGGTTTCCCTTGATACCCCTACAGAATTCTATTCCCCAAAAGGGGTTTTATTTCTACCCCCCTTTTGGTGAGAAAAAAAACCCCGTTCTTACTCAGGTGATAATGAGGGTGGAACCCCAAAAATCGGAAGCTGCAAATTTTTGGGTTTTTTTAAAAACGCTTTTCTTACGTACTTTTGGGGTTTTCCCGGTTACAATCTCATAATCCCCTTTTTGAAAATTGGGGAAACCGTTCGAACCCCCTTGGGGTTGCCAAAATTTAAACCAACACTCCTGTTTTTTCTGCCCCCCCAGTAGGGGGTTTTCCCCACTTTTTGGGGTTTATTTTTCTGATGTTTTTAGCGGGGAAATAAAATCTGCATCCTTGGGTCCCCAAAAGGGGGTAAAAACTGCGTATTGAATTTTTTACCTGGAATAAAACCCCAAAAAGGCCCTTTTTTTTAACTTTTTTTGTACCTAACAAAGACGCTAACGGTCTTATAAAAAAGGAGTCATTGGAGAAAAGGGGATATCGGCCCTTTTTTTTTCCCCCTTGGGTGCCGGTTTTTTTTTTGGGGGGCCAAAAAGGTGGTTCTTTGGGGGCCCCCTTTTATTTAATTTGCTTTTGAACAATATTACTGTGAAATAAAAATACCCCCTTCCCCTTTGGGGTTTCTGACCTTTTTTCCCCGGGTTAAAAATGCTACTTGGTTTACCAAGTTTGGGGCCTCAGGGGGGCATTTTCCCCAAAAATTGCATTAAGCCGGGGAAAAGGAAAAGGCATTCAAAACCCTGAAGGGCATTTTAAATTTCCTTTTTGATCCCCTTTTGGGCCCTAATGCCCCCTTTGTTTCCAGTCCTTCATAAAAGCATTTTCGGGGGTTTTTTGGAAAAATTTTTGGAAATTTTTTTTTTTGGGGTGATATTTTTATTTTTTCCAATGAGGGGGCTCCCCCTGTAAAACCCTGTTCAAAATGTTTTTCCGATTTTGGGAGAAAAAGCTCTGAAAAGTAAAAAGGGTAAAAAGGTTTTTTTTGGCGTACAGGGATCTAAAATTTTGGGAAAATTTTTTTTCCCCATCTGTTATTGAAAGGGCCCCGGAAAGGGGTTGGGGCCTTTTGTGGCTTTGGGGCCCAAAAAACCCCCTCGGGGGTTGCACTTTTTGGGGCTTCTCACAGTGAGCGCTTTTTTTTTTTGGTTGGAGCTGGGATTAAAATTTGTTTTGTGCTGGGTTTTGGGGGGCTGGGGGGGAGTTTCTCCCGGCGCAATTGATTATTTGTTTTTTGGGGTTTTCCTTTAAACCTGGTTTTCTGCTTGGGGGGGCCCAGTGAACCTTTTTAAGCAGACCACAGAAGGAATAAATTTTAGTATAGACTTTAGGTTGTGGCCCCCTTGTTGTTCTAAGCTCAATTTTTGGTTTTTGAGTTTATTTCCCAGAAAAATTTTTTTTCCCCTTTGGTGTTTGGTTGTATGCAAGCGAGTGTTATCCGTCTGTCTTTTATGTCTAATCTGTTTTATTTAGCTGAGACCCCCCCTACCCCCTTTGGGGTAGTCAGGCCCCTTTTAGGATTTTATTACGGGGGTTAGGGTCTGTGGGAGACAGGGTTAGGTTGGAGACGGCCCCCTGAACATTATCAGTCCCTTTTCCAAGGGGAGGGATTATTTTGGAAACCCTTTTTTGGGTGGGGGTTGATCCGGTTTTCCCCTCTTTCCTGTTTCAGCTAAACAATCCTCAAGTTTTAACCCCCGGTTCAGCAGATTTTTGGGGCGGGGAAAATTTTTCTATTCTTACATGCTGATGTTGCTAAAAAAAATTGTTGTATAGGGGTGTTGTTCCTGTATTAATAGTTTCCCCGACATTGAAAAAATATCTTAGAAAAACGTGACATTTTCACTGGGGCCCAAAAATTATCTCCAGGGGTTCCATGGATCCAGTACCCAGCTGGGGCTGCAGTTTGCCCGGGGGTTAATTTTCCTGGAGCTGACGGACATTAAAAACCAAAGTTTTGTCTCCCCTGGAGCAAACCAGAGTTGAAAAACCAAAAAAAGCTCTCCCCCCGGCGGGGTTTGGGGGGCGAGACAAATTTTTTTCCCCTTCCCCGGGGGGGATTTTTAAAAGATTTTCGGCTTTTTGGGCCCGATATTTTGGGAGTGAGGAAAAAAAAAAGTGGGAAAATTTTTATCTCACTTTTTCAAGGGGGGGCCCCCCCAACCCCCGGGGATTTTCCCTTCTCCCCGGGGTCCCCGGCTCTACTGTCCCCTAATCAATTTTTTTTTGGCCCCGGGGTTGGTATAAAAATGACCCCCCTCGGGGCTCTCCTTTTGAGATAAATTACGTAAGATCACAGGGGGAATTGTCCGGGGGGAGGAATTTTTGGTTTTAGTTTGTGAAGGGGGCCCAGATTTTTCAGTGGAAAGGGCCCCGGCCTTTTGGGCCAGTTTTTTCATGGGCCCCTTTTGATAATTAAAGACTTTTTGGGGCATATTTTGTCTCCTCCTTCCGGAGGGGCTATGGCCTTAGCAAAACCCTACTGTTAAAACTTCGGGAGGGGGGAGGTAACCCCACTCCCTGTTTTTTTTCCACCTACCCAAAAAACCCCCTTTGTTGAGGTTTTCCCCCTTTCGTTGGAAAAAGCCCCTTCCCCTTGGGAGGGGGGTTTTTTTCGTAAAAGGGGGAATTTTGGGGGGACGCCCCCAGGACTAGAAGATTTTTTTTTCTGCGGGAAAAAAAGGGGCATTTTGGTTTTGGGAAGTCCATCCCGTTTCCCCTTTTGACCAAAAGTCGCCGGAAAAAGTTTTAATTTTCCCAGGTTGTGTGGTGGACGACAACCTGGGAGATGTATTTATCCGCCAGTTTTTCTCAGGCCTTTTTCCCCAGTGGGGGGGGAAATTTGGCCCCAAAGGGGGGAAAGATTTTTTTGTTCTTCTTGATAGGGTTCCCGGGGCCCCTAATGGGGTTTGGGGGCAAAATTTTTGTCAGGCTAAAGGGAAAAGCATCTGAGTAAAATTGTTAAACCCGGGGTCCCAATTTCCCCCTTTGCCCCCGGGGCCTCGGGGCCAAGGTAGCTTTTTGTTCAGGGGGGTTCAAACTTGCCTTTTTGGGGGGGGAAAATTACAGGGGGAAAATTATCTTGTTATGTTTGGGGGGTAAAACCTACCCCCTTTTGTTTGGGGGACTTTCCTTGGGGTTGGGGTTTAAACATAACCCTGTGTTAAAAATTGGAAGTCCAGAGAAAAAAGCCAAGGGGTTTTATTTTAAAAAAACCCAACTGCATGAACACAGTCATCGGTGCGGCGTGCCTAGTACATTGGGGCCCCCTTTTTTTGGGGGGTTTTGGGGGGATGTTTTCTCTGAGGAGGGGGTGGGGAGTTCCCCCCTCATCGCGGGGTAAAAATGCTCATTAATCTCCTTCCTGCCCCAAGGGGCCCCTAAAGCTAGGTTGTATAATCTTTCTGGTCCTGAGAGGGGGTTTGGGGAAGGTTTTTTTTTCTGAAATTGGGGGCAAAGGGAATTTAGCCTTTCCCCTCTTCCCCAGTAGCCCGGGGGTTCTTCTTTGTGAAGAAGAAAGAGGGGGGCCCGGCCCTTGTTTGGGTTTTTCCGAAAACTTAAATCGGTTTTAGGGGTTGGGGGATCCTCCCCCAAAACCCCCTTTTTAATTTAAAACTCTTCAATAAAATTTTTGGGCCCCCCAAAAGGTTTTTCCCCTAAATTGGTTAAAGGGGGGCTTAAATCTTTTTAAGGATAAAAGGGGGGGGGATGAGTGGAAAAAAAGGGCGTTTAACCCCGGGAGGGACATTAAAAAAACCTAGTTTTTCCCCTTTTGGTTGGACTACTGCCCAGCATTTTCCCAAAAAATTTTTTAAAAAGACATTTTTCGTCCCTTGTGGGGGGTTTGTGGTTGAAAAATTTGGGGCCCGATTTTTTAATTTCCCCCCCCATATCTTGTGTCAAAACCGGAAAATTTTGAAAAGACGGTTTTGTGCAGATTTGCGAGACAAATAAAAATACGCCAAACTGGAGAAGTGTGTATTTGCCGCCCGGAAATTTTCTTTTTTTGGGGTTTTTTTTTGGTGTCAGCCCCCTTTCCCCCGTGGGGGCCCCCTAAAAGGGTTTTAGAGCAGTTTTTGAAGGAACCAGCCAGGGGATTTTAAGGCTCTGCCAGCGTTTTTTGGGGGGTTTTGCAAACTACTCCGGAAATTTTTTTTGTTTTTCCCCAAATCTTTCGAAAAACCTCCCCCCGGGACATCCCCAAAAAAGGGGGACGATTTTTTCTAATGGTCGGACAAAGTTTCCCCAAGCCTTTTCCCTTTGAAGAAATGTTTTTGTTTGGGGAAACCCGCAAAATCCAACCAGATGCATCCAAACCCTTTAAAATTGGGGAGGTGGATGCGTCTGACGTGGGGGGGGGGTTTAAATTGGGGCCCCGGGGGTCCGCCCCCGGGGTTAAAAGGCACCGGGGTGCGCTTTTTTTTTTAAGAAATTGTCGCCCCCCAAAAGGGGGAAATTTTTGATGTCGGCAATAGGGAATTTTGGGCCCCCATTAAGTTACTTTTGAAAATGGCGTCTTTTTTTTGGGGGGGAAAAGTCCCCCGGGGTTCCGTTATTAATGAACACAAGAACCTGCTGTATTTAATCCGCTAAGCGCTTAATTCCAGACAAAGCTCGATGGTCGTTGTTTTTTAAGGTTTTTAATTTTTGTCGGGGACTATCGCCCGGGGCTAAGAAAATAAAGGCTGATGCCTTTTTTCGCAGTTTCCCAGGGGGCCGGGAAAAAGGGGGACCCAGTTTTCCATCCTTCAGGAGGGGGGTGGTAGTGTCGGCGTAATTTTTTTGCTTTTGGAGGAGGTTTTAGGGGGCAGGGGGACGCCCCCCCAGGAAAACCCCAGGGAGACTGTTTTCCCAAAACTGTTTTGGCAAAAGGTTTTAATTCCCAAATTTGCTCAAAAAAAGGAAAAACCAGGGAGTAAGGCCCCCTTTAGATCCCCTTTCTCGCCGGTTTTGGTGGCCTAATTTTTTTAAAAAAAGTTAAAACTTTTGTCGCGTCTGTGGGGGGGGTGCCCGCCTAAAACCCCCCTACCCCCCCCCCTTTGGGGCCCTTTTACCCCCTTAAACTTCCGGAGCGTCCATGGACTCATTTATCAATTTTGGCTTCAAAACGGGGCCCCTTTCCTTCCCCCGTCAGGGAAAAGCCCCACTGGTGGTTTTTTTCCCGGTTTTTGAAAAAAGGCACATTTCGTTTTTTCTTCCTTTTACTCCCTAAAAACTAAAAAATTTCGCAGGTGGTTTTTTAGGGAGATCGTTAGACTTCATGGTTGCCTTCTGATGTTGGGTTTTGATAGGGGGTCTAGTTTGGGTTTCCAAATTTTAGGGCATTTTTTTTTCGTCGGGGGATGAAAAATTTCATTTTCCTCCGGGGCCCCTTTTTTTTTTTCCCCCCGACCCAAAAGGGAGGGGGAGCGTCTTTAAAAAAGTTTTTAGACATATCCCGGGGGTTTTTTTCAGAGAAAAACCCAAAGGACTGGGAATTCTTTCTTGCCTCTGGCAGAGTTCGCTCTTAAAAAAAGGGGAGCGGGGTCCACTGGTAAGTTCCCCCCTTTTTTGGGGGGTATGGTTTCCCCCCCAGTTTTTTTACTTTAAAGGGGGGGGCCCTTTTGGGGTTCCTGGGGGGGAAAAGGGGGTTTTCCCCTCGCACTTGCTTCTGTGTGGAGAGGGGTAGGGGAAAAACTGAGTGCGAGGGGGAAAAAACCTTTTAAACGTATGGCTGAAAAGGGGGAGAGTTTCTGGGGGCCCAGATTTTAAGTAAAAGATCTGGATGGTTGTCTACCGGAATATAAAACTTAAAAGTGCCCTCCTGGAAATGGGGTCCCAGATTCATCGGGCCCCGACGGGGGATCAGTTCCATAATTATCCTGTGGCATTTTCGTCTGGACCTCCTCCTACGTTTAAAATTCATAATGTTTTCCAAAGTCATTACTTAAAATTATTTGCCCAGTCAAAACCGTCACCTTACCCCCCTCCTCCTGTGTTGGTCAATGGTAATTTTGGAATTTCAAGATCAAAGATCATTGACTCACTCTGAATCGCCGGTCCCTTCAGTCTTGGTGGCATTGGAAAGGGGTATGGCCCCAGGGGAGGAGGACGTGGGCCCCCGCGTCTGATGTTAACGAGATTTTTGGTTCGTACCTTCCACAGACTCCCCCGGGGGCAGGCCCTGGCCCTGAGGGTCCGGAAGGCCCCCCGAGAGGGGGGGTATGTCATGTGTGCTTGCCACGAAGATCGTCCGGGTTCACATTTTGACTTCCCCACAGCTGAGCGCTTTTTTGTGTTTGGCAGTAGGATTAATTCTGTCTGTGCTGGTTCTGGGATGGGTTCAGTTTTCCCGGCTGCAATTGATTATTTTTTGATTGGTTTCCTTTAAATTCCGGTTGTCTGCTTGGGGATTTTTGCCAGTAAAACCTTCATGCGGGCCCCCAGATAGGAAAATGGAATCTGTATAGACTTTGTTTGAGTTCCTTAGTTTTCTAAGCTCAACTGGTTAGAGTTTATTTCCCAACCATTTATGTTCCTTTGGTGTTTGATTTGTATGCAAGCGATGTTATCCTGTCTGTCTTAAATGTCTAATCTGTGTATTTAGCTGAGATCAGCCCATATCCCTTTGGTGGTAGTCAGGACCCCTTCTTAGGACTGATTACAGGGTTCAGGGTCTGAAAAGGAAGGGGGACAGGGTTAGGTGGAGCCCTTGGACCTCTGAACCATTATCAGTACCTCCCAAGGTGAGGGATTAGTTAGGACCCCAGTTTAGGGTCAGGTTAGATCCCGGTCCACCTTTTTTTCCGTTTCAGCTCATCAAGTCCTCAGATTAACCCTAGTTCAGAAATTATCGTGTCAGGTAAATTTTCTTACTTACAGCTGATGTTGCATAACTAGTTGTTGTATAGAGTGTTTTTTTTCCGTATTAATAGTTTACTGACATTGTATACATATCATTAACAGCGTGAAAAGGCCAACTGTGATTGGGTCCACCTACCTCATTAAAGGCTTCAAAGATTCTTGGGTTTTGCCTAATTTTTGTGTAAATTTTTTTGGTAATTTCTCGGTTATTGTTAAACCATTGATGATTTGCCGAAAGGGTTCGTTGGGGTGAATTGGCCTCCTGAGGCAGTCTCTGCAATTTCAGGAACTTAAGCAGGAATTCCTTTTTGCTCCTTTTTCACGGCGCTGATGTTTCTACGCCTTTCAGGTGGAAAGGGTTATGCCTCTAAAATTGGGGAGGTGCCGTTTTGTCCCAAAGAGATCCTGAGACCTTTTAAAAGTAACCTTGTGCCTTTTTCTCTTTGAAAATTTTCTCCTACTGAACGTAATTTTGCGTGGGTTAAACGGGAGTTATGGCCATGAGTGGGCTTTTGAAGGTGGAAATTGGCTGGAGGGAGCCAAACATCAGGTGGTTTGGCCTTCGGACCATAAGAACCTGGTTTAACTGGAATCTGCCAAGGACTTAATCCTGACGCCAGGTGGGCCTTGTTTTTCACACTTTTAATTTTGTGGTTTCCTTTCTTCCTGGCCTAAAAAAGGTAAGGCGGATGCCCTCTCGGGGTTTCCTTGCGGACTCTCGAGTTATTATCCTTCTGTTATTTTGAAAAGAGGGGTATTCTTTCCGCCATCTCACCCAATTTGAAATCTTGCTCTGGAGGGTTCAGAAGGGGTAAGCCCGAGCGCTGCCCGTTTTTTGGAAAATTGTTTGCCCGGACCCTGGAGAAAGAGTGTGATGTCTGAGATTCATTGTTCCGGTTACTGGGTCATCCCGGAATTTTTGGTACCAGAGACTTGGTTAGTCGGTTTCCTTTTGGTGGCCTACCTTGTCTCGTTGTCAGTGAATTTGTGCAGTCCTGCGGGACTTGCTTCGCTCCAACCTTGCTCTCGCTCTAGTGGTTTGTTGATGCCATTGCCTGTGCCCAAGGGCCATGGACCCAAACTCTATGGATTTCATTTCCGACCCCCTTTTTCTCAGAGAATGACCGCCATTGGGGATTTGTGATAGGTTTTCCCCAAAATGTTTTGTCACGAGTATAAAATATATTCTATGTGTAACAAATATTAAAGAGACAAAACACTCTATATTTCATATTTTAGAAAAAAATCAACATTTAAAAAACGTGGGAAACTGCCAGCAATGTTTATGAAAATTATAAAAGTATTGTGGGTCTATACTGTGCAAGTGAAACCTTTTTCTCAGGAAGAGGTGGGACGGGGTCTATGCTGACCCTGAACTGGGGGACCTTTACTAGTCCCTCTACCTGGAGGTACTGTTATGGTACAGAGGTCCAGGCCGCCAGCGTAAACCCCTTTTCCCCGTAGATCCCTGACCATCTGTAATCTAGTCCTGAGAAGGACCCTGATTACCACCACAGGGAATGGGCAGGCAAAACAGCTTACACACAGTCAAATAAAACGAGACAGACAGGGGGTTTAAAAAAAACACTGCCTTGCATACAAACTTCCACTACAGGGAACACAAAAGGTTAAGAAGATAAAACAAAAGCGAGGAGAGGAAAAACCACAACAGGCACTCTTAGCTTAAGTCTTCTCAGAATCGATCCGCTCTGCTGGTCTGAATGAATGCTTTCACCGGCAACTTCCCCAGCAGACCAGCAGGTATATGAAGGAAGCTAATTAACAAAACATCAATCGCAGCTGGGCGAGGCTGGTCTGTCCAGCATCGAGAGAGAAAGAATTAACTCCCTCAGTGCTGAAAAACACCCAGCACCAGAAACTCAGCTGTGCGAAGTCAGGGTGTGCAATCGCGACGATCTCCCGCGACACACCCGTGACAGTACCCCCCCTTCTACGAGGGGCCTCTGGACCCTCAGGGCCTGGTCTATCTGGGTGAGTAGTGTGGAAGGCCCGAACCAATCGGTCTGCGTTAATATCCGACGCAGAAACCCACATCCTCTCCTCAGGACCATACCCCCTCCAATGAACAAGGTACTGAAGGGACCGGCGATTCAGACGTGAGTCAATGATCTTCGATACCTGAAACTCCAAATTACCATTGACCACCACTGGAGGAGGAGGTAGAGTGACGGTATAACTGGTGCCACGTACCTCTTAAGCAACGATTTGTGGAACACATTGTGGATTTTAAACGTAGGAGGGAGGTCAAGACGGAAAGCCACCGGATTAATTATTGAACTGATCCTGTATGGCCCGATGAACCTGGGACCCAGTTTCCAGGAGGGAACCTTAAGTTTTATATTCTTGGTAGACAACCATACCAGATCGTTCACGCTTAGGTCTGGACCAGACACTCTCCTCCTATCAGCCATACGTTTGTATCGGTTCCCCATAGTGCTCAGATTATTAAGCACTCCTCTCCACACTGAAGCAAGTGACGACGAAAATCGTTCCTCCTCAGGAACCCCAGAAGAACCCCCCCCATTGAAAGTACAAAACTGGGGTGAAAACCATATGTCCCAAAAAACGGGACTTACCAGTGGACTCGCTCCGCCTATTGTTAAGAGCGAACTCTGCCAGAGGCAAGAAAGAAGACCAGTCCTCTTGGTTCTCTGAGACAAAACACCGGAGATATGTCTCTAAGCTCTGATTCAGACGCTCTGTCTGACCATTAGTCTGCGGATGAAAAGCCGAAGAAAATGACAACTGCATCCCCCGACGAGAACAAAATGCCCTCCAGAATTTGGACACAAACTGAGACCCCCGATCCGACACCACATCGGAAGGCAACCCGTGAAGTCTCACAATCTCCCCAATGAACACCTGCGCCAGAGTTTTAGCATTAGGAAGAGCAGGAAGAGCAATAAAATGTGCCATTTTGCTGAACCTGTCAACTACAACTAGTATGACAGTTTTACCTGAAGACGGAGGGAGGTCCGTAATGAAGTCCATAGACAGATGGGTCCATGGACGCTCCGGGATTGTCAACGGTAAAAGGGCCCCAGACGGACAGGTATGTGGGGTCTTAGAGCGCGCACATACCCCACAGGACGCGACAAAAGTTACCACCTCTTTATTTAAGTTAGGCCACCAAAACCGACGAGAAACGAGATCCACAGTTGCTTTACTCCCTGGGTGTCCTGCCAAAGCAGAATTATGATGTGCCTCGATAACCTTTTGTCTTAACTGATCTGGAACAAACAGTCTCCCTGGAGGTCCTACAGGGGCGTCCCCCTGAGCCTCCAATATCTCCTCCTCAAGCTCAGAGCATACAGCGACACCACAACTCCCTCCTGAAGAATAGGAACCGGGTCATCCGTCTTCCCGGCCCCCGGGAAACTACGAGACAAGGCATCAGCCTTTACATTTTTTGACCCAGGACGATATGTGACGACAAAATTAAACCTGGTAAAGAACAACGACCACCTAGCTTGTCTGGAATTCAGACGTTTTGCAGACTCTAAATACAGCAGGTTCTTGTGATCAGTAATGACTGTGACCGGGTGGACTGCCCCCTCCAAAAAGTGACGCCACTCTTCAAAAGCCAACTTAATGGCCCAAAAGTTCCCTATTGCCGACATCATAATTCCTCTCGGTGGACGACAATTTTTTAGAGAAGAAAGCGCACGGATGCCATTTACCAGGGGACGGACCTTGAGATAATACCGCACCCACTCCTACGTCAGATGCGTCTACCTCCACAATGAATGGTTGTGATGCATCAGGTTGGATGAGTATGGGTGCTGAAGCAAAACATTTTTTCAAGGAGGAAAATGCTTGACAAGCTTTGTCAGACCACCTAGAAAAATCCGTCCCTTTTTTTGTCATGTCAGTGAGAGGTTTGACAACAGATGAGAAATTACGAATAAATTTCCGGTAGTAGTTAGCAAACCCCAGGAAACGCTGCAGTGCCTTAAGATCCTCTGGCCGATCCCATTCAAGCACTGCCTTCACTTTCCCAGGGTCCATACGGAAACCAGAAGCTGACACCAGGAATCCTAAAAACTGAAGTTCCTGTACGGCGAATACACACTTCTCCCATTTGGCGTACAGTTTATTGTCTCGCAAGATCTGCAACACTTGTCTCACATGCTCCTGATGAGACACAAGATCCGGCGAGTAAATTAAGATGTCATCTAGATAAATGACAACAAACTGTCCCACTAGGTGGCGAAAGATGTCATTAACAAAATGTTGAAACACCGCCGGGGCAGTAGTCAGACCGAAAGGCATGACAAGGTTCTCATAATGTCCCTCCGGAGTGTAAAAACGCCGTCTTCCACTCATCCCCCTCCTTTATCCTAATCAGATTATACGCCCCCCTGAGATCCAACTTAGAGAACCATTTGGCGCCCACAATCTGATTGAAGAGATCAGGAATAAGTGGGAGCGGATACGGATCTCGGACTGTAATCCGATTAAGCTCACGGAAATCCAAGCAAGGGCGTAGGCCTCCATCTTTTTTCTTCACAAAGAAGAACCCCGCGGCCACTGGGGAAGATGAAGGTCTAATATGCCCCTTGGCTAGACTTTCCGAAATATAATCCTTCATAGCTTGCCTCTCAGGACCAGAAAGGTTATATAACCTAGATTTAGGTAACTTAGCATCAGGAAGCAATTTTATAGCACAGTCATACGCGCGATGAGGAGGTAATTCTTGACACCCCTCTTCTGAAAACACATCCTCAAAGTCCTCCAGAAAAGGAGGTAGGGTTCTAGGCACGACCGCACCGATGACCGTGTTCATGCAGTTACTATGGCAAAATTCACCCCACTGGCTTATCTCTCTGGATTGCCAATTAATAACTGGGTTATGTTTAGTTAACCAAGGAAGTCCCAACACAATAGGAGTGGGAAGGCCCTCCAACACATAACAAGACAATAGTTCTTTATGTATTGCCCCCACTCGAAGGTCTATGTTATGCACGGCTTGCACAAAGCTACCTTGACCGAGAGGCCTGGCATCAATAGAGAATATAGGGATAGGTTTGGCCAATACACTCAGTTGCATACCTTGCACCTGGGCAAACCGAGCGTCCACCAGATTAGCCGCGGCCCCACTATCCAGAAGAACAGAAATCCTCTCAGTTCCTGTACCTACCACCACCTCCGCTGGTACGAGAAACTGAGACGGACTTGGGACGAAATACATACTCCCAGATTGTCGTCCACCACACAACCTGGGATCAACAGTTTTCCGGCGACTCCTTGCTCATCAAAGTACGGGATGGACACCCCCCAACAAAATGTCCCTTTCTCCCGCAGAAGTAACACTTTCCTGTCTTGCGGCGCACCGCCGATCCCCTCCCTCGAAACGATGTCCCTCCTAACTGCATAGGCTCCTCAGAACAAACCAGGGGAACCTCAATATGAGGGACTATAGTAGAAGGTGGAGTCATCACAGGGGGCGGAGTTACCTCGCACCTCTCTCGAAGCCGTCTATCAATGCGAATCGCAAGGGCCATAGCGGCCTCCAGTGACGGGGAGAATCATACTGAGCCAACACATCTTTTAATTTGTCAGATAATCCTTGACAAAACTGGCTCCTAAGAGCTGGGTCATTCCACTGAGTATCTGTGGCCCATCTACGGAACTCAGAAGAAAATTCCTCCGCCGGACGATCTCCCTGCTGTATCTTACGTAACTTCATTTCAGCAAGGGAGACCCGATCCGGGTCATCATATACCAGATCCAGGCTGTAAAAAATTGATCTACTGACTGGAGAGCCGGGGAGTCTGGAGGAAGAGAGAACGCCCAGGATTGAGGGTCCCCTTGTAAGAGCGAGATGACAATTCCCACCCTCTGGTCTTCACTCCCCGAAGACCGAGGCCGTAGCCGAAAATATAATTTACAAGCCTCCCGGAAGGTAAAAAATTTGTCCCGCCCACCAGTGAACCTGTCCGGGAGAGCCACTTTAGGTTCAGATCTGGTTTGCTCCCGGGGTACAAAACCTTGGACTTAACGTCCGTCAGCTCCATGGACAAACTCTGCAACTGCTGAGCTAACTGGGCTACTGGATCCATGGTAGCTGGGGAGAATCTTTTAGAAGTGGCCGGTGAAAATGTCACGACGTATAACAGATATATTCTATGATAGTAACAAATATCTAAAGAGACAACACTCTATATTTCATATTATAGAAAATATCAACATGTATACGTAGAATCTGCCAGCAATGTCTTACCTGACAATATATCCAAAGTATTGTGGGTCTATACTGTGCACGTGAAACGCTGTCTCAGGATAGAGGTGGACCGGGGTCTATGCTGACCCTGAACTGGGGACCTGACTAGTCCCTCTACCTGGAGGTACTGTTAATGGTACAGAGGTCCAGGCCGCCAGCGTAACCCTGTCTCCTGTAGATCCCTGACCACTGTAATCTAGTCCTGAGAAGGACCCTGATTACTACCACAGGGAATGGGCAGGCAACAGCTTACACACAGTCAAATACAAACGAGACAGACAGGGGTAAAGAAAACACTGCCTTGCATACAAAACTTCCACTACAGAGGAACACAAAAGGTTAAGAAGATAAACAATAAGCGAGGAGAGGAAAAACCACAACAGGCACTCTTAGCTTAAGTCTTCTCAGAATCGATCCGCTCTGCTGGTCTGAATGAATGCTTTCACCGGCAACTTCCCCAGCAGACCAGCAGGTATATGAAGGAAGCTAATTAACAAAACATCAATCGCAGCTGGGCGAGGCTGGTCTGTCCAGCATCGAGAGAGAAAGAATTAACTCCCTCAGTGCTGAAAAACACCCAGCACCAGAAACTCAGCTGTGCGAAGTCAGGGTGTGCAATCGCGACGATCTCCGCCGCGACACACCCGTGACAGATACATCTTGTGCCATTACCTAAGTTGCCTTCCTCCTCTGAATTGGTGCCGTTGTTCCTTCAGCACGTGGTTCGTTTACACGGCATTCCTGAGAACATTGTGTCTGACAGAGGAGTCCAGTTTGTTTCCAGATTTTGGAGGACCTTTTGTTCTAAACTTGGTGTTCAATTGTCTTTCTCCTCGGCGTTTCATCCTCAGACCAATGGTCAAACTGAGAGAACAAACCAGACATTGGAGACTTATCTAAGATGTTTTGTGTCTGCTGATCAGGATGACTGGGTCTCTTTTTTGCCTTTGGCTGAGTTTGCTCTTAATAATAGGGCTAGCTCTGCCACTTTGATGTCTCCATTTTTCTGTAATTCTGGGTTTCACCCTCGATTTTCTTCAGGACAGACGGAGGCTTCTGTCTGTCCAGGTGTTGACTATGTTGTGGAGCGTATGCAACAGATTTGGGACCAGGTAGTGGAGAGGTTGTCCCTCTCTCAGGAGAAGGCCCAGCAGTTTGCTAACCGGCATAGGACTGATGGTCCTCGGTTTAAAGTGGGGGACTTGGTCTGGTTGTCCTCAAAAAATATTCCTATGAGAGTGGCATCTCCTAAATTTAAGCCTAGGTTCATTGGACCTTATAAGATCATGGAGATTCTTAATCCTGTTTCTTTTCGTTTGCTTCTTCCAGGGACATTTAAGATCCATAACGTGTTCCACAAGTCCTTGTTGAAGAGGTTTGTTGAGCCAGTGGTTCCTACTGCTGTGCCTCCTGACCCTGTTTTGGTTGAGGGCAATCTGGAGTATGTGGTTGAGAAAATATTGGATTCTCATTTTTCTAGACGGAAACTCCAGTATTTGGTTAAGTGGAGAGGTTATGGTCAGGAAGACAATTCTTGGGTGTTTGCTTCGGACATCCATGCTAGGAGACTCATCCGTGCGTATCATAGAACTCATCCTGACCGACCTGGTTGCTCAAATGAGGGTTCGGTGACCCCTCCTCAAGGGGGGTACTGTTGTGAATGGGTTTGAGATGAGTTCTGAGCAGAGGCTCCCTCGGTGGTTACTAGCGGTACTGGACTGTCCAGTGAAGATTGTGAGGATTGGGAATCCGGTGTTACTGACTGGTCTTATATAAGGGAGTCGCCTTCCCATCAGGGTTGCCGGTGATCAATTGTTCTGGTCTCAATCCTTGATTCCTGATTCCTTTGTAGCCTGCTGTGTCGTGTCTGCATCTCCTGCTTACAGATAAGACATTTCCTTCTTTTTGTTTTTGTGCTTTATTTTTGCATTTTGTCCTGCACTTGTGGGGGCCTTCTGGGTCCCCTCCGGGGGCTTTTGCCCTCTCAGTTTAGTTCAGCCACTGATGTTTGTACATTTGCTTTTTCCAGTTTTTTCAGTGGCTGCTGTTTTGATTTTGTTACACCAGAGAACTAATTTAGGTGGTAGAGGTCGTGTGATCTCAGGTGTTTTTGAAATTAGTAGAGTTGGTGCTTTTTAGGTTTTTTTTGGATTGCAGTAAGTACCCTTCCTATCCTTTTCTATTTAGGTAGTTTGGGCCCCAACATTTGCTCATACTATTTTCTGTCTGTGTCAGTATTTCTTCTTGTCTAACCGCCATTACATGTTTGGGGGCTTTCTGTTATCTTTGGGGATCTGCTCCAGGGCAGATAGCTTTCCTCTTTCTATCTTTAGGTGTAGTTAGTTTCTCAGGCTGTGACGAGGCGTCTAGGACCAACGTAGGAACGCTCCACGGCTGCCTCTAGTTGTGGTGGTTAGTCAGGGTACTGCAATCTCATAGATTCCAACTGCTCTGGTGTATTGCCCTTTTTACCTGCACTCCTCAGCTACCGTAACATAACACTCCGTGTTCTCTGTCTTCCCCCCGTTCTGCTCCGTGCTCTCCGTCCTCCCCCCCCGTTCTGCTCCGTGCTCTCCGTCCTCCCCCCGTTCGGCTCCGTGCTCTCCGTCCTCCCCCCCGTCCTGCTCCGTGCTCTCCATCCTCCCCCGTTCTGCTCCGTGCTCTCCTTCCCCCCCCGTTCTGCTCCGTGCTCTCCGTCCTCCCCCCGTCCTGTTCCGTGCTCTCCGTCCTCCTCCGTTCTGCTCCGTGCTCTCCGTCCTCCCCGTTCTGCTCCGTGCTCTCCGTCCTCCCCCCCGTCCTGCTCCGTGCTCCTTGTCCTCCTCCATGCTCCCCCCATCCTCCTCCATCATACTCACCCTCCCCGTGCCATCGCTGAACGTCCCGGCCGGCAATCCTGCGTTCTCCCCGGCTTCCTGCAGCTCTCCAGCGCTGACCGGTGACGTAATACCGCTCATTAAGGCCATGAATATGGAGGCCACGCCCATGGGAGTGGCGTCGCGTCCATATTACATGACCTTAATGAGCGGGTATTACGTCACCGCTCAGCGCTGGAGAGCTGCAGGAAGCCAGGGAGACGCAGGATTGCAGGGACGTTCAGCGATGGCACGGGGAGGGTGAGTATGATGTCCCAGCCACCGGCTCCTGCCACCGCATCCCCTCCCCTGCTGGTTTCTGCCCTATGACTCGTGTATAAGCCGAGGGGGCATTTTCAGCACAAAAAAAGGTGCTGAAAATCTCGGCTTATACACGAGTATATACGGCAACTGTATTTTTAAAATATTATATCTACTAGCTTGGCCCTTGTGAAATTTTCACACATTGGTCGTTGGGGGCGCAGGCAATTTCAGAAAACGTAAGCTGGTCAAATGTAAATGTATTTCATGAGATGATGAACACAGACAAGTATTTATATATGTAGCTTGGTAATACAATAAATTGGTTTGATAAGTAGAGGCCAAAAAATATCTTCCGGTTGAGGTGCCACCTGCAGGTCATTGTGTCTTTCTGTAGGTTTATGAAAATAAGTGTTTAAACTGTTTTTAGTGATAAAATCGTGAATGTGTGGTTTGTTTGGCTCTTTTCTTGCTGAAGAGAGCAAGTTTACCTTTCAAATGGTGTATCATTTGCGTATGTTGGGCGAACTAATAAGCTAAAAAGCAGTGCATGTTTACAAATGTGTTTGCATATGTGACTCACCTGCAGTGAAACGTGCAATCCTCCAATGTGCCTGAAATAGGCTGCGCAAGCACTTGAGTAAGCTGGAAAGCGTGCTTTGCGATAGTGTGCTGCCACCTGCAGATAATTTGACCTTTCAATTGGTGTATCATTTGTTTGTGTGGGTGGAGTATGAACGGAGCAAGTGTGCAATTCAATAGGCAGTGCATGTTTACAAATGTGTTTGCATATGTGCCTCACCTGCTGTGAAGTGTGCAATCCTCCAATTTGGCTAAAATAGGCTGGGCAAGCAGTTCGGTAAGCTGGAAAGCCCCCAAGGCAAATGTTTGGATTTGTTTGTGATATCTGTAAGCAGCTTTGTGGTAGTGTGCTGTTTGGTGCCACCTGCAGGTCATTTTTCCTTACTGCAGGTTTATGAAAATTAATGTTTAAACTGTATTTTGTGATCAAATCATGAATGTGTGGTTTGTTTGGCTATTTTCTTGCTGAAGGGGGCAAGTTTACCTTTCAAATGGTGTATCATTTGTGTGTGTGGGTGCAGTATTAACGGAGATACAAAGTAATCACCGAAAAACAGTGTTTAGAAATCATAGAATAGATAAATGATTATTTTATATTTATATACCAGTGGGAGATAGACTGCAAATATTAATATACACTTCACATTATGGCCAATTAGTATATATTTTTGCCGACTTCTTTGTGTACGTGGATTGAATTATAGTACAGCATTGCCAATCTGTTGGATCATTTTTATATTGTGACTCGTTCATATCTTTACTTAAAATATTTATATATATATTTTTTCATTCATTTATTATGTTTTATTTTTTATTATTTTCTAATCCAACATATGTGCTCTATATACTTGCAGATTGTGAGCCCTTGCGGGCTGGGTCCTCTCTCCACCTGTACGAGTCGTGACGTATTGTTTAAGATTACTGTACTTGTACTTATTATGTATACCCCACCTCACATGCAAAGCGCCATGGAATAAATGGCGCTATAATAATGAATAATAATAATATATATCCTTATGACAATTATTTTATGATTGTTTCTGGCAGTCCCTGCTTTTTCATTTTTTCATTCTTTCATATTTTTATTTTTTCTAATTTTTTCAATTTTTTATTTTAATTTTTGTTTATGGTGCTGTATTTTATATTTTATTGATTTGATCTCTTTCAGTATGGGCACTCTTGCACAGTGTATCATCTTGCCATTCACTTTAATAAAGGCTTTTTTTATTAACGCCCCCTTCTTTTGTCCCTTTTATTATCATGATATTTATATTTCCATGTCCTGTGGTTCGCCTTTGGTCTTAGTTCCGAATGGTTTGCCATTCAATTTTTGGACGTATACCCCTATATTGTTTAAGGTATATATTTATAAGCTGTCACGTCTAACTTCTGTTTGTTTGTACTTGCGTATAATTGTTTGTACAGATGAACGCGGCACCTTCAGGCATCTTGAAATTGTACCCAAGGATGAGCCAGACTTGTGCAAGTCCACAATTCTCTGCCTGATATCTTGGCTGATTTCTTTAGACTTTCCCATGATGCTACACAAAGAAGCAGTGTGTTTCAGGTGTGCATTAAAATACATCCACAGGTGTGTCTGTAATTAACTTACATACAGAAGCTTCCAAACACATAAGCATCATATGGGCAGTCCAGAATTGTTTAGAGGCATAGTAATCTTAGTGTATGTAAACTTTGCAGTAAGTAATAAAAATGCCTTAAAATATTCTCTCTCTCTAATTATTCTGGCATTTGGCAAAAATTAATAATTATGGTAATCCTAATTGACCTAAAACGGGAAAAGTTTATTCTGATTTCATGTCAGAAATTGAAAAAAACATGCATACCGTATTTTTCGGACTATAAGACGTACTTTTTTCCCAAAAAATTTTGGGGAAAAATGGGGGTGTGTTTTATAGTCGGAATATGCTTACAAATACTGTGGCGGCAGCAGGAGTTGGGCGATTCTGCGGCTGTCCCAGTCCGACGCTGCCAGGCAATGATAACACTCCCATCCCAGGCTGATGGAGCAGGTTCAGCGGTGGTGCTCTGTGGTGCGGGGGGGCTCCGCCAGCATCTTGTGAAAACCCTGAGGCCCCGCATATCCATTGCTGTGATGCGGTGGCCTCCGGGAAAATGGCTGCCGGTGACAAGACAAAATAGATCTCGTCTCTTGTTGCCGAGATCTCAATCTGAGCATGCGCTGCCCCCGGTGGCCATTTTCCCGGAGGCCACCGCATCGCAACAATGGATATGCAGGGCCTCCGGGCTTTCACAAGATGCTGGCAGAGCCCCCCTGCATCACAGAGCACCACCGCCGAACCTGCCGCACCTGCTGTACCAGCCGCACCAGCCTGAGATGGTATTTCCCGGAGGCCACCGCATCGCGGCAATGGATATGGGAGGCCTCTGGACTTTCATAAGATGCTGGCGGAGACCCGCACACCTCCGCCAAACCTGCCGCATCAGCCTGGTATGGGATTTCCCAGAGGCCACCACACCTGCCGCACCAGCCTGGAATGGGAGTCATATCGTCAGACCACCGAACACCCCCTGTGACCCCGCTCCACCAGCGCTGCTGATCCCTCCAGGTAAGCTGAATTTGGACTGTAAGACGGACCCCCATTTGAAACATTTTTTTTTTTCCTATTTTCCTTCTGAAAATTTGGGGTGCGTCTTACAGTCTGAAAAATACGGTATGTGTCTTTTTATATAATGTATGTAAACTTCTAGTTTCAACTGTATATCCATACATACACACACATTTGTAGTGCAGCCACAGTACCTACATCTTAATCCACTCATTAACTTCCATAGGTAGTACTGACCAGTCTCTATTTTTCTGAACAAGGTTTCCAACCATCTGTAAATTCCTAGAAAGTCTGTAAAATAGGAACACTTTTTGATTGTCCACAAAAAAAAAATAGCCCATGATTTTTTTTGAAGCTGGATGAGAATATTCACATTATTGTAGTTGCCTCAACTGTATGGTTCACAGTAAATGCCGCTAATGTGTTCAGAGCTATAGACTAGTGTTGAGCGATACGATACTGCAAATATCGGATATCGGCCGATATTAGCTGTATCGGCCTTTCGATTCCGAATACCGATATTTTCGTCATATCGAATACCGGAATCGGGATTGTCACTGTCATTGTCAGTGTCCGTCGGTCGGGTCTGTCACTGTCAGTGTCCGTCGGTCGGGTCTGTCAGGAGTCAGCGGCACTTACCTGACAGAAGATCTCCGGCGGTCACGGCCTGGACTGCTTCATGGCCGCCATCCTCTTCTCCCCGGCGGTCACATGCAGTTTCTCGCGATAACTGCAGTGACTGCTGTGTAATCCCGGCCGTAAAGCAGTCAGTCCGATGACGTCACCGCCGGGGAAGCAGGTAATCAGCTGTGCTGCGCCGGGATGACAGGCTCTGCCTGTCATTCTGATGTAGCAGAGCTGGATCGTCGTGGGACACTCGTTACTATGGACTCCGTCGGACAGGTGGTATACTGCTGTTTTTTTTTTTCATTTTTCTTACAGGAGATCGATGGCGTCGCAAGATGAGACTGTAATAAAAGTAATGAAAACTGTGTTGTGTTTTTTATTAAATTAAAAAAAATTTTTTATGAACATTCACCCGTCCGGGTACATCAACAATTTAACTATTTACATATTTAACTATTTACATACAGGGACCCTGTCCAGGTTATTTATAATTCTTTGGCAGGGGTGTTCCAGGTACCACCTGGTACTCTTCTGATGCTTGCCAAACATCCGAGACACCAAGGACCACCAGGACCTGATGACGTCGTGTGGCCTGTACAGTCAAGTCGTGACCCGCTATCTGGGTCTGTGTGGCCACCTCTTTCATCTCCCTCCGGGTCTGGAACCCTATGTCCCGGACTGAACGAACCCCAGGGGGCCTAACAGGCGTCGGGTACGGGCCAGCTATACTTATCATGTCCATAGCTGGGGCTGCTGAGGAGACCACTGAGGGAGGCTGGGGAGATTTACGGCGTGGGGTGGGCACTTTTGCAGAGGCCTGGATGTGGGAGGCTGAAGGCTCCGAGGGTCTCACAGGTTCCTGACACTCTGGGGAGTAGGGGTCGCACCTGGTAACATTTAGGGTGTACCATCCATTGTAACCCCAGTGTCGGGTGTAAGTCACCAAGTCTCCTGGCAACAGGTCTCTCCCCGGGTGTCCTTCTGGGAGGTAAGCCTCCACGTCCCGCCGGTTCACAAAAACTTCTAAATAAAGTCCAGGCTCCTGGATGAAGCCCCAACCACCTTTCAATTTAAAGCTCCGTACTGCACCCTTACGCCGCGGCTCCCACAGGGTTCCTTTATCTTTTCTCATCCGGTCCTTATCTGCCCGGTCCTTCTCCAGCTGACGTTGGCGAAGCTTTTGGGTTTCTCGCTGCTCCCTTTGTCGCTCTGCTTCCCGCTCCCAACGTCTCCACTCTTCCTCCTGACGCCGGTTGAAATTCTCCTCCACCAGCAGCTCCATGTCTCCACCATCAAACTGCAGCTTACAGTGTCCGGTTTGCGGCAGCCCTCCTGGCACCCCCCAGTCCTGGCGGCGCTCACCTGCGGAGGAAGCAGCCGGCTCTGGAACAGATGACAGTCGGGGCTCCGGTACAGACTGGTAGACCTCTGGTGCCTGCGCGGCCTCCTCCATGAGGACGGGTGTCGCTTCTTCTGTCTCAGCGACGGGGGCAGACAGCGGGATCTGGGGTGCTGCCGGTGCAGAGGTTTTTGCAGGAACGGGTGCCTCCACTGCGACAACGTCAACCGGATCACATTGCAAGGGCTGGGATGCCCGCACGGACTCCTCTACTAGAACGGGTGCCTCACCTTCCGGTACAGACACTTCAGGTAAGAGGGATTGGCGCCGCTCCAAGTTTAGTTTTAGGGCACGCCAGCTGGCTTCCATCCTGGCGACCTCCTCCCGGTGCCGGGCCAGGTCTCTCAGGGTATCCTCCGCTTCTTGCAGCGTAGGAGGGTTTCCAGGCCGGGTGCCCAACGGTGGTTCCGTGGCGATCGGGTCGCTTCCGTGGGGGGAGAGCTCTGACTGCTCCATCCCTTCACACTTCTGCTCGTGTCCATTAGCCATCTCTGCCAAGTCACATGTGTCATTAGCATCTGGAGAGGGCCCCTCTTTTGTAGTGAGGCGGGACCTTCATGTTAGTTTCCGCACACTGAGGATGATGAGGAGGCGGAACTCAAGAGCTGTGGGGCACGATCTTACATTGCAGTACCATTTAGAGTGGTCGGCCACTGAGTGAGTGTACACCCACGAAGAGCACGCCCTTCTTCTTCACCAGTGCCTCGTCGTGACGCAGATATGGCGGAAAAATGGCAAATACATTCTCTGATGATTTTAGCAATTCTCAAGCACAAAACCAGTTCAATTCAGGCACACAGGACTCGCTTATAGCGAGCTACAGAATCCTGTTCGTGACGCCCAAGTTGAGTCGCACAGAGCCAGAGGTTTTGGGGGTACTCGGCACCGAGCCCGTCGACTTCTATGGGGTATGTCACGGCTTTACCCGGCAATTGAATCAGAGTCTATTTTACTATGTAGAAGTGTATAAACTATAAATATATGTATATATATATATGTCACAATGACATGTATATATATGTATATATGTATTCTATGTGTGTATATTTTGTGTTTACAACGAAAGAAAGGTTTTTTTTGGTTGCGATTTTTTGTTCCCATAGACTTACATTGGACTTCCGGTATCGGAATCGGATATCGACGATATTTAGTGATATCGGCGATACCATTTCGATACGATATTTTTAGATATCGAGCAGTATCGCTCAACACTACTATAGACTCATGTATGTCACTTATATCGCTTCTGGCTCTATTTTGAGGAAATTGTCCACTAAGCACAAAAGACTAATCCCCGAAGAGCAGAGCCACAGAGAGCTTAGTTAACCTAAAACTTTTGTACAGTATTCTACCAGAATTAAGTTAAATCAAAGGAGAGAAAATTGTCAAGATTATAAAGCAAAAATAATAACACTGATGAAACAGTCCTGTAAAGGGCAACTTCCTTGTCAGTTTTAAACTTGCTGTAGATATTGGATAAAAGCTGGCTTAACCTGCCAGTCTACTGACTTTGAGAACAGCCCAAAAAAGTTCAGGCATGTTGGAGTTTAGCATGTCTGATCCTTTGTTTCTCTGGAGAAATCACCACTGCTAGCACTGTCATGTATGGTCAATCCACACGGTCAGATCCACCCTTCCCAATGCATTTTTTTTAAATGTAGGACACAAAATGCAGTACATGTGACTAAGTTGATTGTGCACAGCCTGGTTGTTACTGACAGTGAGACCCCGACAGTAACAGCTGGGATTGGTCACAACTCAAATCCTTGCCATTCATCTATTAGATGTCATGGTCAGTAGTTACCACTTTTATTTATGTAGTGTAAAGAAGGAGAGGGTTTTATCTGTCATCTCATTTCTTTCCCCGTAACACAATTGCAGGTTGCTGAATGTTGTCATGCCTAATAATGGCAATGCAATGTGACATGTATCGAAACCTATTACGCTCTAAAATATAAAAAAAACTCTCTAATAGTACACCTTATTACTGTGCAAGTAAATACCAATAATGTTAATTAACTCCTTCAACCCGAGTCTGTGTTCACCTTCCTGACCAGGCCAAATGTTACAATTCTGACCAGTATCACTTTACGTTTTAATAACCCTGGAACACTTCAATATATCCAGTGATTCTGAGAATGTTTTTTCGTAACACATTGGACTTTGTTAGTGATAAATTTAGGTTTATATTTTTTGCGTTTATTTGTGAAAATATTGAAATTTTGCCAAAAATTTAGCAATTTTCAGACTTTAATTTTTATGTCCTTAAACCAGTTAATTATACCACACAAAATAATTAGTAAAAAACATTTGCCAAATGTCTACTTTACATCAATATCAATTCTGAAAAATATTTTTGTGAAGGATGGGGAGATTTATTGACAGCTTAGGATCCTCCTGAAAATGTGCAGCTATAACAGGATACCTGGTTCAGCAGGGGGCCCCAGCTTCTCTGCTTCAAAGAAGGAATTTACACCTACACCAACTAGCTAGTACACAAAGACCCCATGTGAATCCAAACCATGAGGTCTAACTGCTTTGTTCAGACAGATTGGATCTCATAAGGAAATATGGCCTTACCGTATGTCCTAGCCACACATCGGTTATACAGCTCTGGCAAAAAATTAAGAGACCACTGCAAAATTTTCAGTTTGTCTGATTTTTCTCTTTATAAGTATATTTTTAGTAAAATGTAAATTGCTCTTTTATTCAATAAACTACTGACAACATGTCTCTGAATTTCCAAGCAATAAATTTTGTGTTTATTTTCAGAAAATGAGAAATGGTCAAAATAACAAAAAAATGCAGTGCTTGCAGACCTTAAATAATGCTAAGAAAACAAGTTCATAATCATTTAAAAACAACAATACTAATGCATACCTCCCAACTGTCCCGGATTGACCGGGACAGTCCCTACCACCAGCTGTCCCGCTCGGGACGCTATGTTTCCCGCAGTGAGAGAAGCCGCCACGCCCCCCCATGGACCCCATCCTCGCCCTCCCTGTCTCTCCACCTCAGCCGTTCACATTCAGCAATGACGTCGCTGAGCTGTCCTCCTCTGTGTGCACAGGACCTGTGATGAGGTCACAGGAGGGGAGGAGTCAGGTGTCACATGGTCAGGCTCCTCGGTATGTGTGCAGGACTCTGCTGTGCTGGTTGTCATGGTGCTGGATGAGGGTAAGTTTATGTGTGGGGTCAGGAGGGGTTTACAGTGTGGATGTAGCAGTACTGTAGTGTGTACAAGGTGTACGGAGCGGAGCCGTGTGTGTATGAGGTGTACGAAGCGGAGCCGTGTGTGTACGAGGTGTACGGAGTGGAGCCATGTGTGTACGAGGTGTACAGAGCGGAGCCGTGTGTGTACGAGGTGTATGGAGCGGAGCCTTGTGTGTACGAATTGGATGTAGCAGAGCCTTGTGTGTATGAGTTGAATGTAGCAGAGCTGTTTGTGTACAAGTTGGATGTAGCGGAGCCGTGTGTACGAGGTGTATGGAGCGGAGCCGTGTGTCTGTACGAGGTGTACGGAGCCAAGCCGCGCATGTACAAGGTGTACGGAGCCGAGCCACGCGTGTACGAGGTTTATGGAGGGAAGCCGTGTGTACGAGGTGGATGTAGCAGTGCTGTGTGTGTATGAAACGAAGCCCTGTGTGTACAAAGTGTATGGAGCTGAGCCGCTCAGCTCTGTACACACAGGGCTCCGTGCTTGAGCCGTGTGTGTACGGAGCGGAGCAGAGCGATGTGTGTGTACGGGGTGTACGAGTGGAGCCTTGTGTATATGTAGCGGAGCCGCGTGTGTACAAGGTGTACCGAGCCACGCGTGTATGAGGTTTATGGAGTGGAGCCATGTGTATGAGGTGGATGTAGCAGTGCTGTGTGTGTACGAAACGGAGCCCTGTGTGTACGAAGTTTACGGAGCTGAGCCGCTCAGCTCTGTATACACAGGGCTCCGTACTTGAGCCGTGTGTGTGCGGAGCAGAACTGTGTGTGTACGGGGTGTACGGAGTGGAGCCTTGTGTGTATGTAGCGGAGCCGCGTGTATACGAGGTGTACGGAGTAGAACCGCGTGTGTACGAGGTGAATGCTGCAAAGCCGCATGTGTACAAGGTTTACGGAGTGGAGTCGTGTGTGTACAAAGGTTTCTCTAATCTTTCTTTCTCTTTCTCTGTTCTTCCTTTTTCTATCTGTTCTTTCTTTCTCTCTGTTCTTTCTTTCCCCTCTTTCTTTCTCTCTGTTCTTTCTCTCTGTTCTTTCTTTCTATCTCTCTCTGTTCCTTCTTTCCATCTTTCTTTCTCTCTCTCTCTCTCTGTTCTTTCTTTTTTTTCTCTTTCTTTCTCTCTTTGTTCTTTCTTTCCCTTCTTTCTCTCTCTCCCTCTCTGTTCTCTTTCTTTACCCTCTTTCTTTTTTTCTCTCTGTTCTTTCTTTCTTTCCCGTCTTTCTTTCTTTCTCGTCTTTCTTTCTCTCTCTGTTCTTTCTTTCCCACGTCTTTCTTTCTTTCTCTGTTCTTTCTTTCCCGTCTTTCTTTCTTTCTCTCTCTGTTCTTTCTTTCCCCTCTTTCTTTCTCCCTCCCTCTCTGTTCTTTCCTTCCCCTCTTTCTTTCTCAGTCTCTGTTCTTTCTTTCCCCTCTTTCTTTTTTCTCTCTCTTTGTTCTTTTTTCTGTCCCCTCGTTCTTTCTATCTGTTCTTTCTTTCCTCTCTTTCTTTCTCCCTCACTCTCTGTTCTTTCTTTCTTTCCCGTCTTTCTTTCTCTCTCTGTTCTTTCTTTCCCATCTTTCTTTCTTTCTCTCTCTGTTCTTTCTTTCCCGTATTTCTTTCTCTCTCTGTTCTTTCTTTCCCCTCTTTCTTTCTCCCTCCCTCCCTGTTCTTTCTTTCCCCTCTTTCTTTCTCAGTCTCTGTTCTTTCTTTCCCCTCTTTCTTTTTTTCTCTCTCTGTTCTTTCTTTCCCCATTCTTTCTTTGTTTCTTTATTTCTCTCTCTCTTTCTTTCTTGCTTTCCCCTTTCTTTATCTCTCTGTTCTTTCTCTCTCCTTTCTTTCTCTCTCTGTTTTCTTTTTTCTCTCTCTGTTCTTTCTTTCAATTACTCAGTACCAGTGTGCCCACAGTACCAGCCACTGTGCCCTCAGTACCAGTCAGTGTGATCACCAGTGCTAAATGGGTGTGGTTGGGGCATGGACATGGGTGTGACTAGTTGTGAAATGGGTGTAGTCGGGGCGTGGCTTAAAATTTGCAACGGCACGTTACGCGCACCGCAGACTTTATCGCTTTTTTCCGTCTTCAAAAGTTGGGAGGTATGCTAATGTTTTAACTCAGGAACAGTTCAGAAATCAATATTTTGTGGAATAACCATGATTTTTAATCACAGCTATTATGCGTCTTGGCATGCTTTCCCCCAGTCTTTCACACTGCTTTGGGTGACCTTATGTCACTCCGGGTACAAAAATTTAAGCAGTTCTTTGTTTGATGGCTTGTGACTATCTATCTTCCTCTTAATGACATTCCAAAGGTTTTCAGTGGGGTTCAGGTCTGGAGATTGGGCTGGCCATGACAGGGATTTAATGTGGTCGTCCTTCATCCACACATTGATTTACATATCTGTGTGGCATGTGTCCTGCTGGAAAAACCAGTCCTCAGATTGAGGAACATTGCCTGAGCAGAAGGAATCAACTGTTTTTCCAGGATAACCTTGTATGCAGCTTGATTCACACATCCTTCACAAAGATTAACCTGCCCAACTCCAGCCTTGCTGAAGCATCCCCAGATCATCCCCAGACCTCCACCAAATTTCACAGTGGGTGCAAGACACTGTGGCTTATACGACTCTCCAGGACTCCATCTAACCGTTGGACTACAGGTGTTGGGCAAAGCTGAAAATTAGACTCATCAGAGATTACCTTACTCCAGTCCTCTATGGTCCAATCCTTATGGTCTTAGGCAAACTTCAGCCTGGCTCTCCTTTGCTTCTTATTGATGAATGATGAAAGGCTTTTTTCTAGCTTTACATGACTTGACCTGTTGTGAACACTTTGGAGATGACTTCTGAGCTGGGGCTCCCTCTGGTGGTTTCTGATGGTATTGAAGCTGTATTGAATGACAGAGGTCCATCACCTGGGAGCAAGGAGTGGCAATCACGGGGGACGGACTGGGCAGATATAAGTAAGCTGCCCTCCCTTGATCCTCGCCGGTGATTAGTTTCTCTTCCTGGTCTAGTTTGAAAGTCAGCTGGGTTTCTGCTGTCTCCTGTGAAAATTCAGATAAGTTATTTTCTGCCTTTCATCTGTGGTTTTGCTTTTCTTTGTTTTTTCTGCCTTCTGAGTGAGGTCAGCCGTGTCCCCCTGCTGGGGCCTGTGCTGGTCTCTGTTTCTCATGTGTTTCTGTTCATTTGCTGTGTCCCTGTTATTTCAGTGGCTGCTGGGTAGCTGCGTGTTCACACCAGAGTTCTGATTTAGCGGGGTCGAGATTGTGTGGTCTCAGCATTTTTGGAATCAGAAGTGTTGGAATTTTTCCTAGGGTTTTGCTGGGTTGCAGTGTTCTTTCCTGTCCTGTCCTATCTAGATAGTTTTTGGCCCCAGCGTTTGCTTACTCTATTTTCTACCTGCGTTTGTATTTCTTCTTGTCTAACCGCCATTATATGTGTGGGGGCTACCTATTCCTTTGGGGCGCTACTCCATGGCAGTTAGCTTTCCCCTTTCTATCTTTAGGCATAGCTAACTCTCCGGCTGTGCCGAGGCGTCTAGGTCACGTAGGTACGTCCCACGGCTGCTTCTAGTTGTGCGGTTAGTTTAGGGGTCTGCAACCCATTAGTTCCCAACCTCTCTGGGTGTTCAGTACCTTAGCTGTTTTTGCTCCTGTCCTACTCGGCTACCAAATCATAACATTGACCCCCTGCCTCTAGTAGCCTGTTACGAACTGTTCTTGCCGCACACTTCGCCCCAGCTGCCATTTGCCATTCCTTTGTAGGTCACTTGATGTCATCCTGCCATTGCTGAGTGACATTCGAATAAGATGAGGGTCATCCCGGTCAGTGGAGAGTCGTTTTTCGCCCTCTGCTGGTCTGTAGCTTTGTTGTCCCCAATGTCCGCTGCTTGACCTTGTTGTAATGGACTGCCGTCTTAGAAATTTTAAGGATAGAGGCAACATGACGCTCACTGTATCCCTCTGCTAGTAAAGCCAGAATTGAGCCCTTCTTTTCCTCACTCAAGACTTTTCTTTTCAACTCCTTTGTCATGGTTAAAAGTTATTTTTTCATTCCTATTACGCTATGGGAGACAGGTGCCGGTGTCACCGCTCGCTCAGGGCCCGGCACCTGAGATATTTACCTGTCCCCGCTCCACCACTGCACGCCGCTGTCTTCTGGTCCTCCGGCAGTGAATGCTCAGGCAGAGGGCGCGGCGCGCACTAACCACGTCATCGCGCCCTCTGACCTGAACATTCACAGCTAGAGGACGTGAGGACACAGCGGCGCGCAGCGGTGGAACGGGGACAGATGAATATCGCTTATACTCACCCACTCCTTGCGCGGTCTCTGCAGCCCCTGCTCTTCTCCCCCGGTCTCAGGCAGCTATGCCTAACTAAAGCGGTCACGTGGTACCGCTCATTAAAGTCATGAATATACGCATATTCATGACTTTAATGAGCGGTACAACAAGACCGCTGTAAACAGGCGCCGGAGACCGTGGGAGAAGAGCAGGGCTGCAGAGACCGTGCCAGGAGGGGGTGAGTATATAGGACAGCTGGCTCCCCCCTCCCCTGCCGACCCCTGGTATATGACTCGAGTATAAGCCGAGAGGGGCACTTTCAGCCCTAAATAATGGGCTGAAAATCTCAGCTTATACTCGAGTATATACGGTAAGTCAAAAAGATTAAGGTTTGCACGATAATTTACCAAGAATGATTACTCTAGAACGCAGGAACTACATTGCTGCCATAGAAAATTGGAGAAAAAATTTAAATGAGGTTTTAGAGCTAGTCAAAATATAGTTTTTATTTTTTTGCTTAATTTTTCTTTTCCATTCCCTCCTAAAAGGCCTGGAGAGTACCCACTCCTTGTAAAGCCTGTTTAATATTGTCACATACTTGGCTAAAAAATTATACTTCTTATTCTTCTAGAAAAACAATTTGTGTGTCCACTCAGCAGTTTATGAACACAGGTGGAATATTGTCTTACTGGGAAAAAATGCGTACCAAAATGCGTACCAAATTGTGGGTTCTTTTCTCTCCTAAGTCCTTGTAAAACTTGAACATTTTGAGCCCAAAAATGTATTTATAAAAGTGTTGTCATATTTTGACAATGTGACAGGAGACTACTTTAAGAAAATATCTAGTTATTAGGAGTAAATATCAATTTATTCGTTAATAATTTTGGATTCTTGCCAAAGTGGAAAAAGCAAGCCGTATGTCTATGTTGTACATATCTTTATTAAATTATCAGCACTGGAAAGACCAAAAATCTGTTTTACGTTGGAAATTTTGAATCTCGCATGAGTCACTTTACATAACAAATAAAGTTGGAATGCCTTTATGTATCTCCTTGGTCCTTTTTTCATTACATATTTTACATTACTATTAATTTTAGGTTGATATTTTGAAATTACTAAACAAGAACTGAACTGAATTCTTAAAAAAAATTAAAATAAATTCATTTTTCAAGCTTTTAAAGGGAAACTGTCACTGACTCACTAGATTCATGTTGCCCAAACCACAGGCTGAGTCTGACCTCATGATTGCAGTGAGGTATTTTGTTTTCTGAAATGCTCCGGAACATTTATTTTAAAGAAAGAGAGACAAGACTAGTCCGGCACAACCCACATCCAGCTTATCCCCACACCAGCTGATTGACAGGTCTCTCCCTATGTATGCATATGTGAAAGACCTGACAATCATCTAGAGCCATGTTCTGATTCAAGCTGCCAGTAGTTTGGGAAGCATGAATCAATTTACAGGTTCCTTTAATTGTGTCTGCCCCACAAACAAATTCTCTTAACACACAAAATAGTTAAATTTAATTTCCCATATGTCTACATTTTTAAAACATCCAATTATTTGTTTCGAACATTAGAAGGCTTATGGAGTTAGCAGCAAATTGCAAAAAAATTACACTATGTAAAAATACAGCCCTTATAGTATTCAAAATAATGTTTAGTTTCTTAACTCCTCAAATGCTTTACATCATCTAACACAAAGTGGAATTAGTTAATTAAATTTTTTTCCATTAAGATGTAGACTTAGATCCAAATTGTGTATGTTCAAAAGGTGTAGTAATAATAATAGAAAAAAAATACTACAAGTTTTTACACAATGTCTTTGGAAAATGGAAATATGTGGTTGTATACTACTATTTGGGTGCAAGGCTCAGACAGGGAAGAGGGCCATATGGAGCTGAAATTTTGCAGCAATGGTTTGCAGTCGCGTATTGCATTTCAAAAGGCCCTGAGATATTAGTACAGAGGAAACCTCCCAAACCTGACCTCATTATTGGAAACTATATCCCTCAAAGAATTATAAAGGCATGTAGTAACAATTTTGAAATTTTTTTTTCATAAATTAATGAGCTGTATAGGACGAACAATGGAAATTTGCTTTTTCTCATTTGGGTTTTTGTTTTAAACGTTGACTGTGTGGTACAAGTCATACATTAACTTTATTCCGTGCGTCAGTATGATTAATGACATAGGAAATTTATATAGTTTCAGAAGATATGAAAAGTATATACCCCTGTTAAAATTCCAAATTGTTATCAAGTAAAAAAATATATTGAGAAGAATTATTTCAGAACTTTTTCCAGGTTTAATGTAATCTGTACAAATCCTTTGAGAAACAAATTAACAGCATATTAAAAGCATCATAACCCCTTCACCACCGAGGGTGGTTTGCACGTTAATGATTGGGCCAATTTTTACAATTCTGACCACTGTCTCTTTATGAGGTTATAACTCTGGAACACTTCAACGAATTTTCATGATTCTGAGACTGTTTTCTCGTGACATATTGTACTTCAATGTAGTGGTAAAATTTCTTCGATATAACTTGCGTTTATTTTTGAAAAAACGCAAATATGGCGAAAATTTAGAAAATTTTGCAATTTTCAAACTTTGAATTTTTATTCCCTTAAAACAGAAAAATATGTCAACAAAATAGTTAATAAATAACACTTCCCACATATCTACTTTAGATCAGCACAATTTTGGAACCAAATTTTTTTTTTGTTAGGAAATTATAAGGGTTAAAAGTTGACCAGCGATTTCTCATTTTTACAACAAAATTTACAAAGCCATTTTTTTAGGGACCACCTCACATTTGAAGTCACTTTGAGGGTCTATATGGCAGAAAATACCAAACGTGACACCATTCTAAAAACTGCACCCCTCAAGGTACTCAAAACCACATTCAAGAAGTTTATTAACCCTTCAGGTGCTTCACAGGAGCTGAAGCAACGTGGAAGGAAAAAAATGAACATTTAACTTTTTAGTCACAAAAATGATCTTTTACAAACTTTTTTTATTTTCACAAGGGTAAAAGGAGAAAATGGACAGATAAAGTTGTTGTGCAATTTCTCCTGAGTACGCCAATACCCCATATATGGGGGAAAACCACTGTTTGGACACACGGCAGAGCTCGTAACGGAAGGAGCGCCGTTTGACTTTTTCAAACCAAAATTGGTTGGAATTGAGATTGGATTCCATGTCACATTTGGAGAGCCCCTGATGTGCCTAAACAGTGGAAACCCCCCACAAGTGACACCATTTTGGAAACAAGACCCCCTATGGAACTTATCTAGATCTGTTGTGAGCACTTTGAACTCCCAAGTGTTTCACAAAAGTTTATAATGCCTGGGTGTGAAAAAAAACAAAACAATTTTCCACAAAAATGATTTTTTAGTCCCAAATTTTTGATTTTTCTTCACAGAAGTTTATAACGTACAGCCGTAAAAACAAAAAAATCATTTTTTTTTACAAAAATTATATTTTCGCCCCCAATTTTTTATTTTCCCAAGGGTAACAGAAGAAATTGGACCCCAAGAGTTATTGTGCAATTTTTCCGGAGTACACTGATACTCCATATGTGGGGGTAAACTACTGTTTGGGCGCATGGCAGAGCTCAGAAGTGAAGGAGCACCGTTTGACTTTTTCAACGCAGAATTGGCTGGAATTGAGATCAGATGCCATGTCACATTTGGAGAGCCCCTGATGTGCCTAAACAGTGGAAACCCCCCAATTCTAACTCCAACCCTAACCCCAACACACCCGTAACCCTAGTCCCAACCCTAACCAAACCCTAACCTAACCCTAACACACCCCTAACCCTAATCCCAACCCTAACCCTAATCCTAACTTTAGCCCCAACCCTAACCCTAACTTTAGCCACAACCCTAACCCTAGTGGGAAAATGGAAATAAATACATTTTTTTAATTTTATTATTTTTCCCTAACTAAGGGGGTGATAAAGGGTGGTTTGATTTACTATTTATAGCGAGTTTTTATGATTGGCAGCTGTCACGCTAAAAGACGCTTTTTATTGCAAAAAATAGTTTTTGCATCACCACATTTTGAGAGCTATAATTTTTGCATATTTTGGCCCACAGAGTCATGTGAGGTCTTATTTTTTGCGGTACGAGTTGACGTTTTTATTGGTACCATTTTTGAGCACGTGACTTTTTTGATCGCTTTTTATTTCTATTTTTGGGAGGTTAGAATGAACAAAAATCAGCAATTCATTGTTATGTTTAGGTAGCTGAGGAGAGCAGGCAAAAATGGCAATACACCAGAGAGGTTGGAATCTACTGGATTGCAGTACCCTGACTAACCACCACAACTAAAGGCAGCCGTGGAGCGTTCCTACGTTGGTCCTAGACGCCTCGTCACAGCCTGAGAGGTTAACTACACCTAAAGATAGAAAGAGGAAAGCTATCTGCCCCGGAGCAGATCCCCAAAGAACATAGGAAGCCCCAAAACATGTAATGGCGGTTAGACAAGAGGAAATACAGACACAGACAGAAAATAGTATGAGCAAACGCTGGGGCCCAATCTGCCTAGACAGAAAAGGATAGGAAGGATACTTACTTGTTATGTTTTGGTAGCTGAGGAGAGCAGGCAACAATGGCAATACACCAGAGAGGTTGGAATCAACTGGATTGCAGTACCCTGACTAACCACCACAACTAAAGGCAGCCGTGGAGCATTCCTACGTTGGTCCTAGACGCCTCGTCACAGCCTGAGAGGTTAACTACACCTAAGATAGAAAGAGGAAAGCTATCTGCCCCGGAGCAGATCCCCAAAGAACATAGGAAGCCCCAAAACATGTAATGGCGGTTAGACAAGAGGAAATACAGACATAGACAGAAAATAGTATGAGCAAAGTTGGGGCCCAATCTGCCTAGACAGAAAAGGATAGGAAGGATACTTACTGCAATCCCAAAAAAAACCTAAAAAAAACCCAACGCTACTAATTGCAAAAACACCTGAGATCACACGACCTCTACCACCTAAATTAGTTCTCTGGGTGTAACAAAATTAAGCCGCAGCCACTGAAAAAACTGGAAAAGGCAAATGAACAAATAACAGTGGCTCCAGAGGAACTGAGAGGAGCCCAAGCCCCCCCGGGGAGGGGGACCTGGCTAACTTCACAGAAATGCAGAGAAATAAGCAAATGGTAAGCACAAAAACAAAAAACAGAAAATATCTTATCTGAGAGCAGGAGAAGAGGCAAGACTCAGCAAGCTTCCAAGTGAACCAGGAAACAACGTTGAGACAAGAACAATTGATCACGGGCAACCATGATGGGAGGAACCTCCCTTATATCCAGCCAGTCTGTAATTCCTGATTGCCAATCCTCATTGAATGGTTCAGTACTGTTTGTGACAACCAGAGGGAGCTTCTGATCAGAATTCATTTCTAAAACATTCACAACACTTACTGCAATCCAAAAAAACCCTAAAAAAAAGCCAACGCTACTAATTGCAAAAAAACCTGAGATCACACGACCTCTACCACCTATAATTAGTTCTCTGGTGTAACAAAACTAAGCCGCAGCCACTGAAAAAACTGGAAAAGGCAAATGAACAAACAACAGTGGCTCCAGAGGAACCGAGAGGAGCCCAAGCCCCCCGGGGAGGGGAACCTGGCCAACCTCACAGAAATGCAGAGAAATATGCAAATGGCAAGCACAAAAACAGAAAATATTTTATGTGAGAGCAGGAGAAGAGGCAAGACTCAGCAAGCTTCCAAGTGAACCAGGAAACAACGTTGAGACAAGAACAATTGATCACCGGCAACCATGATGGGGGGAACCTCCCTTATATCCAGCCAGTCTGTGATTCCTGATTGCCAATCCTCATTGAATGGTTCAGTACTGTTTGTAACCACCAGAGGGAGCTTCTGCTCAGAATTCATTTCTAAAACATTCACAACAGTACCCCCCCTTGTGGAGGGGTCACCGAACCCTCATTTGTGCAACCAGGTCGGTCAGGATGAGCTCTGTGATATGCACGGATCAGTCTCCTAGCATGGATGTCCGAAGCAAACACCCAAGAATTGTCCTCCTGACCATAACCTCTCCACTTAACCAAATACTGGAGTTTCCGTCTAGAAAAACGAGAATCCAATATTTTCTCAACCACATACTCCAGATTGCCCTCAACCAAAACAGGGTCAAGAGGCGCAGCCATAGGAACCACTGGCTCGACAAACCTCTTCAATAAGGACTTGTGGAACACATTATGGATCTTAAATGTCCCTGGAAGAAGTAAACGAAAGGAAACAGGATTAAGAATCTCCATGATCTTATAAGGTCCAATGAACCTAGGCTTAAACTTAGGAGATGCAACTCTCATAGGGATATTTCTTGAGGACAACCAGACCAAGTCCCCCACTTTAAACCGAAGACCATCAGTCCTATGCCGGCTGGCAAACCGCTGGGCCTTCTCCTGAGAGAGGGACAACCTCTCCACTACCTGGTTCCAAATCTGCTGCAACGCTCCACAACAGAGTCAACACCCGGACAGACAGAAGCCTTCGTCTGTCCCGAAGAAAATCGAGGGTGAAACCCAAAATTGCAGAAAAATGGAGACATCAAAGTGGCAGAGCTTGCCCTATTATTAAGAGCAAACTCAGCCAAAGGCAAAAAAGAGACCCAGTCATCTTGATCAGCAGACACAAAGCATCTCAGATAAGTCTCCAATGTCTGGTTTGTTCTCTCAGTTTGTCCATTGGTCTGAGGATGAAAAGCAGAGGAGAAAGACAATTGAACACCAAGTTTAGAACAAAAAGTCCTCCAAAATCTGGAAACAAACTGGACTCCTCTGTCAGACACAATGTTCTCAGGAATGCCGTGTAACCGAACCACATGCTGAAGGAACAAAGGCACCAATTCGGAGGAGAAAGGCAACTTAGGTAATGGCACAAGATGTATCATCTTGGAAAACCTATCACAAATCACCCAGATAACGGTCATTCTCTGAGAAACAGGGAGGTCGGAAATAAAATCCATAGAGATATGGGTCCATGGTCTCTTGGGCACAGGCAATGGCATCAACAAACCACTAGAGCGAGAGCAAGGCTTGGAGCGAGAGCAAGTCCCACAGGACTGCAAAAACTCCCTGACATCACGAGACTAAGTAGGCCACCAAAAGGACCGATTCACCAAGTCTCTGGTACCAAAAATTCCGGGATGACCGGCCAACGCGGAACAATGAATCTCAGACATCACACTCTTCTTCCACTGGTCTGGGACAAACAATTTCCCAACATGGCAGCGCTCGGTTTTATCCTCCTGACACCCTTCCAGAGCCAGTCTCAAATTGGTCGAGATGGCGGAAAGAACTACACCCTCTTTCAAAATAACAGCAGGATCAGATAACTCAGGAGAGTCCGCAAGGAAACTCCTCGAGAGGGCATCCACCTTAACATTCTTAGTGCCAGGAAGAAAGGAAACCACAAAATTAAAATGTGTGAAAAACAATGCCCACCTGGCCTGTCTAGGATTAAGTCGCTTGGCTGATTCCAGATAAACCAGATTCTTATGGTCCGTGAGGACCACCACCTGATGTTTGGCTCCCTCCAGCCAATGTCTCCACTCTTCAAAAGCCCACTTCATGGCCAATAACTCCCGATTACCCACGTCATAATTACGTTCAGTTGGAGAAAATTTTTGAGAGAAAAAAGCACAAGGGTTACTCAGGTCTCAGGATCTCTTTGGGACAAAACGGCACCTGCCCCAATTTCAGAGGCATCAATCTCCACCTGAAATGGCAGAGAAACATCAGGCTGCCGTAGAACAGGAGCAGAAGTTTATCTCTGTTTAAGTTCCTGAAACGCAGAGACTGCCTCAGGAGGCCAATTCACCACATCAGAACCCTTTTTGGTCAAATCAGTTAATGGTTTAACAATAACAGAGAAATTACCAATAAATTTACATAAAAATTGGCAAAACCCAAGAATCTCTGGAGAGCCTTTAATGAAGTAGGTTGGACCCAATCACAGATGGCCTGAACCTTGACCGGGTCCATTTCAATAACAGATGGAGACAAAATGAATCCCAGAAATGAGATCCTCTGTACGCCAAAAAGACACTTTGATCCCTTCACATACAGAGCATTCTCTCTCAAAATCTGGAACACAGTCCGAACATGTTTCACATGAGAGTTCCAGTCATTGGAAAAAATCAAGATATCATCCAAATAAACAATCAGAAATTTATCCACAAAATCTCTGAAAATGTCATTCATGAAGGACTGGAAGACGGAAGGAGCATTAGTGAGCCCAAAGGGCATCACTAGGTACTCAAAATGCCCCTCTGGGGTATTAAACGCCGTCTTCCATTCATCCCATTGCTTAATGCGAATAAGGTTATACGCCCCCCTGAGGTCAAGTTTGGTAAACCAAGTAGCACTTTTCACCCTGGAAAACAGGTCAGAAATCAAGGGTAACGGATATTGATATTTCACAGTGATATTGTTCAAGAGACGATAATCAATACACGGCCTTAATGAACCATCCTTTTTGGCCACAAAGAAAAAAACCGGCACCCAAGGGTGAAGAGGATGGTCTGATATGACCCTTCTCCAATACTCCTTGATATAAGACCGCATAGCGTCATGTTCAGGTACAGACAAGTTAAAAAGGCGACCTTTAGGGAATTTACTACCAGGCACTAATTCAATAGCGCAGTCATAGCTCCTATGGGGGGGCAAGGATGCAGATTTACTTTCGCTAAACACATCAGAAAAATCAGTCAAAAAGTCAGGAACATCTTGAGCCTGGGGAGAGGCAGAAAAAACAGGAGTGTTGGCATTAACACATTGGAAGCCCCAACTGGTTACAGACACAGATTTCCAATCCAAAACAGGATTATGAGACTGTAACCAAGGGAAACCTAGTACAATAATGTCATGCAGATTATACAGCACCAAAAATTTGCAACTCTCCTGATGATCAGGTTCAACCCTCATTATCACCTGAGTAGAGAACTGGGGTTTATTCTCAGCCAAAGGGGTAGAATCAATCCCCAGTAGGGGAATAGACTTCCGTAGGGGTATCAAGGGAAACCCACAACGTTTAGCAAAATCAAAATCCATCAGGTTAATAGCTGCTCCCGAATCAACAAAAGCCTGAGCAGAAAATGTGGACAGGGAGCAAATCAGGGTAACAGTCAACAGAAATTTAGTCTGAACACTACCCAAGACAACTGAGCGTGCAAAACGTCTTCCCCACTTAGGCAGACTAAAATAGCATGAGAGGCATCACCACAGTAGAAACATAACCCATTGCGTTTTCGAAATCATGACGCTGTGCCCCAGAAGCCACTCTATCACACTGCATGGGTTCAGAAGCTGGTTCACAAGGCAACACTATTCCACGCATACTTCTACGCTCACGCAAACGTCTGTCAATTTAAATCGCTAATGACATAGAATCATTGAGACCAGAGGGAGCAGGGAAACCCACCATAACATCTTTTACATTCTCTGACAGCCCTTCCAAAAAAGGGCTGCAAAAGCATCATCATTCCATTTGGTCAGGACTGCCCACTTTTGGAATTTCTGACAGTACAACTCAGCATCCTCAAGCCCCTGATTTAATGCCAACAAGGTTTTTTCAGCTTGATCAGTGACATTAGGTTCATCGTACAATAACCCCAGAGCCAGAAAAAATGCATCAACATTACTCAAAACAGGGTCCCCAGGTGTCAGGGAAAAAAGCCCAATCCTGAGGATCGCCGCGCAGGAGAGAGATGACATTTTGAACCTGCTGTGCTGCGTTCCCTGAGGACTTAGGTTTTAAGGCAAAAAACAACTTAGTTATTTTTGAAATTCAGAAATTTAGCTCGATCCCCCAAAAACAAATCTGGCATGGGGATCCTGGGTTCCACAACTGGCAACCTAGCAAGATAGGTAGCAATACTCCGAACTCAGTGGCAAGCTGATCCACACGGCCAGACAACTGTGCAAACTCTATTGAGAAAAAAAAATCCTCCTCAGCACCCAGAGAAAAAGAGGGAAAAAATGCAACAAACAGAAAAAAAATCTCTGACAACTCTGACAACCTTTTTTGTTTCCACACTATTTTTCCTTTCTGTGAGTACCATATAATTTTCAGTTGGGCCGGTGATACTGTTATGTTTAGGTAGCTAAGGAGAGCAGGCAAAAACGGCAATACACCAGAGAGGTTGGAATCTACTGGATTGCAGTACCCTGACTAACCACCACAACTAAAGGCAGCCGTGCAGCGTTCCTACGTTGGTCCTAGACGCATCGTCACAGCCTGAGAGGTTAACTACACCTAAAGATAGAAAGAGGAAAGCTATTTGCCCCGGAGCAGATCCCCAAAGAACATAGGAAGCCCCCAAACATGTAATGGCGGTTAGACAAGAGGAAATACAGACACAGACAGAAAATAGTATGAGCAAACGCTGGGGCCCAATCTGCCTAGACAGAAAAGGATAAGAAGGATACTTACTGCAATCCAAAAAAACCCTAAAAAAAGCCAACGCTACTAATTGCAAAAACACCTGAGATCACACGACCTCTACCACCTAAATTAGTTCTCTGGTGTAACAAAACTAAGCCGCAGCCACTGAAAAAACTGGAAAAGGCAAATGAACAAACAACAGTGGCTCCAGAGGAACCGAGAAGAGCCCAAGCCCCCCGGGGAGGGGAACCTGGCCAACCTCACAGAAATGCAGAGAAATATGCAAATGGAAAGCACAAAAACAAAAAACAGAAAATATTTTATCTGAGAGCAGGAGAAGAGGCAAGACTCAGCAAGCTTCCAAGTGAACCAGGAAACAACGTTGAGACAAGAATAATTGATCACCGGCAACCATGATGGGGGGAACCTCCCTTGTATCCAGCAGTCTGTGATTCCTGATTGCCAATCCTCATTGAATGGTTCAGTACTGTTTGTAACCACCAGAGGGAGCTTCTGCTCAGAATTCATTTCTAAAACATTCACAACATTCATGAATTTCTTTTGGGGGTGGGCGTTTATACCGTTCCGCGTGTGGTAAAATTGATAAAGCAGTTTTATTCTTCGGGTTAGTACGATTACGCCGATACCTCATTTCTATCATTTTTTTATGTTTTGGAGCTTTTATACAATAAAAACAATTTTATATAAAAAATAATTATTTTTGCATCGCTTTATTCAGCAAGCGATAACTTTTTTTATTTTTCCTGATGATGCTGTATGGTGGCTCGTTTTTTGTTGGACAAGATGATGTTTTCAGTGGTACCATGTTTATTTATATCGGTCTTTTTGATCGTGTGTTATTCCACTTTTTGTTCGGCGGTATGATGATAAAGCACTGATTTTTTGCTTTGTTTTTTTTTTTTTTTTTAAGGGGTTCACTTAAGGGGTTAGCTAGTGGGACAGTTCTATAGGGCGGGTCATTACAGATGCGGCGATACCAAATATGTGTACTTTTATTGTTTTGGTTTTTTTTATTTACATGAAGAAATTAATTTATTGGGGAATATTTTTTTTTCCTTTATTTTGAATTTTTTTTTACACATGTGATTTTCATTTTTTTTTACTTTTTTACTTTGTCCCAGGGTGGGACATCACTGTATAATACCAGATAGCTGGTCTGACAGTGTGCACAGCACTCTGTGAGACCAGCGATCTCACAGGCACTGCTGCTGGCTTTCTCAGTGCCTGCTCTCAGCAGGCACTGAGGAAGCCGCCTCCCTGCAGGACCCCGTACCATCTTGGATCCGGGTCTTGCAGGGAGGAAGGCCTCAGAACAGCGCAATCACATCGCGCTGTTCTGAGGGTCTCAGGAAGCACGCAGGGAGCCCCCTCCCTGCGCGATGCTTCCCTGTGCCCCCAGTACACCGCAATCATGTTTGATCGCGGTGTGCCAGGGGTTAATGTGCCGGGAACGGTCCGTGACCGCTCCTGGCACATAGTGCCGGGTGTCAGATGTGATAATTAGCTGACACCCGGCCGGGATCAGCTGCGCTCCCCGGGAGCGCAGCTGATCGCTTGTGACGTACTATTCCGTCCATGGGAACTAGGTCCAGGGTCACATGGACGGAATAGTAAGTTGGATGGGATTAAGTGGTTAAAAGGGAAAATAAAAAAAAAACTTCGCTAAAATAATGTTGCATAAGTGTGAATACCCTCTTATAAGTAAGGATGTGGTTGTGTTCAGAATTAGACAATCCCAAATAAACTCATGTTATATAGTAGTCCGTACACAGTTGCTTTCATTTATAGTGATTTTAATTTACCCTATATAAAATGTAGCTGTTCTCGTATGATTTTACTGATATTTTCTTAGTTGCACTTTACAGCAAAAGCCATGATAAGTATACAGCTTACAACACAGCAAAGGGAACTCATTGTTGAAATTTATCAGTCAGGAGAAGAGTACACAATTGTTTTCAAAGTATTAAATATATTATGGAACACTGTGAAGATGTCAAGAAGTGGCTTTAATTTGGAACAACAGTCAAATTACCTCGACATCATCTAGAACTAGTCTTGCCTCCAAGCTTGATGAAAAGACATGAAGAAAATTGGTTGCCAAGAGACTTACAGCAACATTAAGAAGTTGCAGAAATTTCAGGCAATTACTGGTTGTTAACTGCATGTGACAACAATCTCCTATGCTCTTCCTATGTCTGGCTTGTGAGGTACGGTGGCAAGACAGAAGCCTTTTCTTACAAAGTCAAACATTTAAGCCCATAATTGGCTATAATTCCAAAAGGTACAGTACAGACCAAAAGTTTGGACACACCTTCTCATTTAAAGATTTTTCTGTATTTTCATGACTATGAAAATTGTAAATTCATACTGAAGGCATCAAAACTATGAATTAACACATGTGGAATTATATACTTAACAAAAAAGTGTTAAACAACTGAAAATATGTCTTATATTCTAGGTTCTTCAAAGTAGCCATCTTTTGCTTTGATGACTGCTTTGCACACTCTTGGCATTCTCTTGATGAGCTTCAAGAGGTAGTCAAGGGAAATGGTCTTCCAACAATATTGAAGGAGTTCCCAGAGATGCTTAGCACTTGTTGGCCCTTTTGCCTTCACTCTGCGGTCCAGCTCACCCCAAACCATCTCGATTGGGTTCAGGTCTGGTGACTGTGGAGGCCAGGTCATCAGGCGTAGCACCCCATCACTCTCCTTCTTGGTCAAATAGCCCTTACACAGCCTGGAGGTGTGTTTGGGGTTATTGTCCTGTTGAAAAATAAATGATGGTCCAACTAAACGCCAACCAGATGGAATAGCATGCTGCTGCAAGATGCTGTGGTAGCCATGCTGGTTCAGTATGCCTTCAACTTTGAATAAATCCCCAACAGTGTCACCAGCAAAGCACCCCCACACCATCACACCTCCTCCTCCATGCTTTATGGTGGGAACCAGGCATGTAGAGTCCATCCGTTCACATTTTCTGCGTCGTACAAAGACACGGTGGTTGGAACCAAAGATCTCAAATTTGGACTCATCAGACCAAAGCACAGATTTCCGCTGGCCTAATGTCCATTCCTTGTGTTCTTTAGCCCAAACAAGTCTCTTCTGCTTGTTGCCTGTCCTTAGCAGTGGTTTCCTAACAGTTTTTTTAACATGAAGGCCTGCTGCACAAAGTCTCCTCTTAACAGTTGTTGTAGAGATGTGTCTGCTGCTAGAACACTGTGTGGCATTAACCTGGTCTCTAATCTGAGCTGCTGTAAACCTGCGATTTCTGAGGCTTGTGACTCGGATAAACTTATGCTCAGAAGCAGAGGTGACTCTTGGTCTTCAAAAAAAAACATTTTTAGCAAAAGCAAATCATGAAAAACAATCATACCCAGTCTGATCAAATGACCAAATGCACTAGCAGGATGCAGCAGGCTCCCATGGATAAAGGCTGGAGAAGCAACAGGTGTTTAACCACTGATAAAGGCAGCCACCCTATCACAAAAACAGTGATGATGAAGGTGTTAACTGCTTAGTGGGAAAAAAAACACACAGATACAAGTTGCTTAAAACATAAATGTCATGCACAGTGTCTGGATAACAGCCTATTTTAAACGCCTATGATGGAAGGCGGGCTGGTCAGCACTGAATGTGCACAACACAAAAAACCAAGCCATCAAAAAGAGCCGGGTGCACCCTGCAAAATATGATAAAAAGTGCAAAAAATGATGCATGTGATAAATGCATCAGATGAGGTATTAGTTACTATTTTGGCCAAAGCAGATAAGCTCGCAACCCAACGTCAAGGGTCCTCATTTTATTGCGAGTAACTAACTAGACATAATCCAAAAAAAAAAACATTTTTAGCAAAAGCAAATCATGAAAAACAATCATACCCAGTCTGATCAAATGACCAAATGCACTAGCAGGATGCAGCAGGCTCCCATGGATAAAGGCTGGAGAAGCAACAGGTGTTTAACCACTGATAAAGGCAGCCACCCTATCACAAAAACAGTGATGATGAAGGTGTTAACTGCTTAGTGGGAAAAAAAACACACAGATACAAGTTGCTTAAAACATAAATGTCTGTAAGGTTCTGTGTACATGTTCCTGAAACTCAGTTTTTCCGTCAGCCATTTTACTTTCTGTCTTGCTGCAGCTATCTTGCCCTCAGTCAATATGGAGTTTCCAGCTTGCATGTTCCCGCCCTGATTCTCTCCTCTTGCTTCTTAAGCAGCCACAGCTGAGCAATCAGTGCTTCAGAATCAAGCTTGCAGTGAACCTGTGACCTGACTCCTGGAAGCCTTGGACCTTGTACTCCAGTTATTTCCTATTGTGGAACTTTGGAACACTCGTGGACTTTGGAACCTTGCTATTTGATAAATCCACGTTTGCATGGACTTACGGTAACAGAGAAGAGATCCTGAACCTGTTGTGGAGAGTGATTGCTGAGCTTAAGTTACTCTGGCCTGCTGTGTCTCCTGCTTTTGTATCTGCAAACTGTGTGACTATTATTGCCACTTGTATGAAGTAATACAAGACCTTCTATATCAAACCTGTGACTCCTGTGTTTTCATCGCACCCAAGCACAAGACACTATATGAACTGTACTCCTTACATTACAAGATTCTGAAGCCAAACGTTAGTGTCTGCTGGGTCTGGAAAGGCTGTGTCTGCTGTAACTGTGGATATCAGACGTCCGGTTGTACTTTCTGTGATGACAGTGGTTGTGACTTCTCACAACCATTCCAGGTGAGCAATTCCCTTAAGTTTTTTTTTTTCTGCAGTGTTACCACAGGTAAACACTATTGTTTTTTTTCTTTCCTCTTTTGTGTCTGCTGTAACTGTGGATATCAGATGTCCGGTTGAACTTTCTGTGATGATAGTGGTTGTGACTTCTCACAACCATTCCAGGTGAGCAGTTCCCTTAATTTTTTTTTCTCTCTGCAGTGTTACCACAGGTAAACACTATTGTTTTTTTTTTTCTCCTCTCCTTCCAGTACTCCTGTCTTAAAAGATCTGGAAAATGGAGGCCCGCATAAAGGAACTTTGCGGAGTGACTGATAATATCCTTGCAGATTTGCAGACTATAAAAACCCGCTTTTACAAACCTACAGGACCTCACTAATCACAATTTGCAAGTGTTTGGACAGACTGCCCAGGATTTGCGAGCCAGGATTGAAGTTCTAGAGGAGCGAGTCCAGGCTCCTGCCATAGCCCCGAGTTCTGGGATTCCCAAGTTGCCCCCTTTTCGTTTTGGCGGTGAACGTGAGAAATTCAGGGGATTTATTAATCAATGCAATCTTTTTTTTTTCTGCACATGCTTCACAATTTCCCACTGAACGATCTAAAGTGCTTACTATAATTATGTTGCTTACCAACAAGGCTTTAATGTGGGCAAACCCTCTGATTGAGACTGAGGATGAATGTTTGGATCATCTGGATGCTTTCATTTCAGCCATGGGGCAGGTGTTTGATGACCCCAATCGAGGTGCAACAGCTGAAGCAGCCATGTTAGCTTTACGCCAAGGTAAGCACTCGGTAGCTGAATATGCCTTGGATTTCAGGAGATGGGCCCTTGATACCACCTGGGACAGTTCCGCCAAAAAATCTATTTTTCGAAAAGGGTTATCTCCACTGATTAAGGATGAACTTGCTCGTGCCGACCCTCCCACTGCGTTAGGTGACTTTATTAACTACTGCATCCGTATTGATACTCGTCTGACTGAACGCAGGCAAGAGAGATGGTTCGAAAGCAATCGCACTAACCTTTTCCTACCTTCCTCTCCAGCTAAGGAACCTTTGAGTAGGATCACACGGGAACCTGAACCTGAACCCATGCAGGTAGACTCTTTACAACGACGGGTTAGTGATGCACGCAAGGAACATCGTTTTAAGGAGAATCTATGTTTCTATTGTGGTAAGTCAGGGCACTTCATTATAAACTGCCCCAGCCGTTCTCGTAAGACTACTGCAGCACTCATTCACTGTGAGTGTTGCGAGAGGGGATCTGTCAGGTCCGAGCCTCCGGCTCCAGAGAGATCTGCAGCAACAGATCTTGATTTCTCGGACTTAAACTCCGTTACTTCTGAGGACGTTGACTGTGTAAACGCTGCCATTTTTCAAGTTTCCTCAGCGGTGTCCCAGCTGACTTGTAAGAAAAACAATTCTCATTGCTTTCTTTCCATCAAACTCTGGGTTGACTCAGCTTGGGTGTCTAGCTCTGCTATGATCGACTCAGGGGCAAGGGAAATTTTATGGATGTCTCCTTTGCTTTGAAACAGAGGGATACGTTCAGTGAAGAAGGCTACTCCAGTACAGATGGAAACTGTGGATGGCTCCCTGCTGACCTCTGGACCAGTGGATCAGGAAACAGAGCCTTTGAGGGTTCTTATGGGTAAAGATCATCAAGAGAAACTGTCCTTTATGCTTATCTCTTCTCCCCACTTTCCCATTATTCTAGGGCTACCATGGCTGCAGGCTCAGAATCCTACCATTAACTGGGAGACCAAGGAATTACACTTTCCAGAGAAACAGATGAGTCCAAAAGTTTCAGCTTGCTCTGTTCCTAAAGGAACCATGTCAGTCCCTGAACTACCAGCTGTATACCAGGACTATGTGGATTTATGTGACAAGAAGAACGCTGACCAGCTTCCCCCTCACCGTCCATATGATTGTCCAATTGAATTATTGCCTGGAGCAGAGATACCTTTTGGTAAGATCTACCCCCTGGCGGGGCCCGAGCTAAAGGCTTTAAAGGATTACATAGACGAAAATCTAGCCAAGGGCTTCATACGCCCCTCTTCATCTCCTGCAGGTGCACCCATCTTCTTTGTAAAGAAGAAAGATGGATCTCTGAGACCCTGCGTAGACTATAGGGAACTCAATAAGGTTACTATTAGAAACCGTTATCCATTGCCTTTAATCCTGAGTTATTGGAGAGAGTGCGACATGCCAAAATTTTCTCTAAACTAGATCTCCGTGGGGCCTATAACTTAGTCCGTATTAGACCTGGGGATGAATGGAAGACTGCATTCAGGTCACGCTATGGACACTTTGAATATCTAGTTATGCCTTTTGGTCTGAGTACCGCCCAGCCACTTTCCAACACTTGGTGAATGACATCTTCAGGGATCTCCTAGATACATTCGTGGTGATTTATTTGGATGATATTCTAATTTTTTCTAACTCCACAGAGGAACATCATGGACATGTGAGAATGGTCTTGGAACGTCTAAGACAAAATCATCTTTACATCAAACTTGAAAAGTGTGAATTCCATAGGAACGAAATTCAATTTCTGGGGTATGTACTGTCTACACAAGGAATTAGTATGGATGGAAGCAAGACCCAAGCCATCAAGGACTGGCCAAGTCCTAGAAATGTGAAGGAGGTGCAGCGCTTCATCGGGTTTGCCAACTTCTATAGACGTTTCATTAGGAATTTCTCTGAGGTAGTGTCACCTATCACCCAACTTACCCGGAAAGAGTCTAGGTTCTCCTGGACTCCCCAAGCCAGGAAGCATTTTCCCGTCTAAAAGATAAATTTACCACTGCACCTATCTTAGTACATCCCAACCCCGAACTTGCCTTCATAATAGAGGTGGATGCTTCAGACTGTGCCGTTGGAGCTATACTCTCTCAGAGAACAGGTGAGAAGAATGTCTTGCATCCCTGTGCCTTCTTTTCCCAGCAGTTGTCTTCGGCTGAGAGGAACTACGATGTGGGCAATAGAGAGTTGTTGGCCATTATTGCCGCCTTCAAAGAATGGAGACACCTTCTTCAGGGATGCTGCACAGCAAATAGTCGTCCTGACAGACCATCGTAACCTTGAATTTATCAGGTCGGCTAAGTGCCTGACTCCTCGCCAGGTCGCTGGAATCTTTTCTTAAACCAATTTAATTTTATCATTTCTTATAGACCAGGATCCGCAATGGAAAGGCTGATGCACTCTCTAGGATTTATTCAGCAGAGACACGTCCACTTACTCCTCCTAAGACTATTCTTCCTGACTCTAGATTCCTGGGAGTGATTCATAATCAAGACCTACTTAAGGACATCAAGGAAGCATACCATGCGGATTCCTTTTTGGCACAACCCCCAAGGGACGTAAGTCTTGTCTTTAAGAATGGTGTGTGGATTCAGGGACAACGTCTGTATATTCCTGAAACAGTCAGATTGAGAGTATTGCAACTCATTCACGATTCCAAGATAGCTGGGCATAGAGGAATTCTAAAGACACAGGAATTTCTTTCTCGTTTCTTTTGGTGGCCCACTTGCAGGAAGGATGTTTTAAACTATGTCACTTCATGTGAAGTCTGTGCAAGATGCAAAACACCTCGCTCTCACCAACTGGTCTGTTGCAACCCCTTCCCACCCCGTCCCGCCCGTGGGGATCCATTTCTATGGACTTCATTGTGGAGTTACCAACCTCTCAAGGGAAGAACACCATTCTAGTGGTGGTTGATCGTTTAACAAAAGCAGCTCATTTTATCCCTTGTGTCGGCTTACCCACTGCAAGACAGACATCAGATTTGATGATTAAAAATGTGTTTCGCTTACATGGAGTACCAGATGAGGTTATTTCGGATCGAGGGGTGCAATTCACTTCAAGGTTTTGGCAAAATTTCTGTGCAGCATTGGACATTAAAGTAAACCTTTCTTCTGCTTTTCATCCTCAGACTAATGGACAGACGGAACGAACCAATCAGACCCTGGAGCAGTATCTCCGCTGTTTTATCTGCCACCTACAGGATGATTGGGTGGATCTACTTCCACTGGCTGAGTTCTCTTATAACAACTCTCAGAGCGCCTCCACTAAGCAGTCTCCTTTTTACTCCAATCTAGGTTATCATCCCAACATTCTACCACGATTTCCCATAGAAACGCCTTTACCAGCAGTGGCTGAAAAATCACGTCTTTACAAAGAATATGGATCTTCTAAAGGGAAATCTGGAATTGGCTCAGGAAAGGTACAAGAAAGCCGCAGATAAATTTCGTAAACCTGCACCAGCTTTCAAGGTAGGAGACCTGGTCTGGCTGTCAACCAGAAATCTTAAGTTAAGAATTCCATCATCTAAGTTGGGACATAAATACATTGGACCTTATAAAATCAGTAAGATTATAAGTGCTGTTGCTTGTCGTCTTCAACTGCCCAGAACTATGAGAATCCACCCTGTCTTTCATGTATCCCTACTAAAGGCTGCGACACCCAATACGTTTCCTGGACGTTCTTCTCCTTGCCCTGACCCAGTGCTAGTCGATGGTCAGGAAGAATTTGTGGTGGAAAGGATTCTAGATTCCAGGTTGTATAGAAATCAGTTACAATATCTGATTAAATGGCAGGGCTACCCAGTGGAGGACAACTCATGGGAACCAGTCAATAACGTTAATGCTCTCGCTTGCTCCGTCAGTTTCATCAGAGGTACCCACACAAGCCTGGTCTGAGGTCATCCGGAGGCTGTCCCTAAGGGGGGAGTAATGTAAGGTTCTGTGTACATGTTCCTGAAACTCAGTTTTTCCGTCAGCCATTTTACTTTCTGTCTTGCTGCAGCTATCTTGCCCTCAGTCAATATGGAGTTTCCAGCTTGCATGTTCCCGCCCTGATTCTCTCCTCTTGCTTCTTAAGCAGCCACAGCTGAGCAATCAGTGCTTCAGAATCAAGCTTGCAGTGAACCTGTGACCTGACTCCTGGAAGCCTTGGACCTTGTACTCCAGTTATTTCCTATTGTGGAACTTTGGAACACCGTGACTTTGGAACCTTGCTATTTGATAAATCCACATTTGCATGGACTTACGTAACAGAGAAGAGATCCTGAACCTGTTGTGGAGAGTGATTGCTGAGCTTAAGTTACTCTGGCCTGCTGTGTCTCCTGCTTTTGTATCTGCAAACTGTGTGACTATTATTGCCACTTGTATGAAGTATACAAGACCTTCTACATCAAACCTGTGACTCCTGTGTTTTCATCGCACCCAAGCACAAGACACTATATGAAATGTACTCCTTACATTACAATGTCATGCACAGTGTCTGGATAACAGCCTATTTTAAACGCCTATGATGGAAGGCGGGCTGGTCAGCACTGAATGTGCACAACACAAAAAACCAAGCCATCAAAAAGAGCCGGGTGCACCCTGCAAATATGATAAAAAGTGCAAAAAATGATGCATATGATAAATGCATCAGATGAGGTATTAGTTACTATTTTGGCCAAGCAGATAAGCTCGCAACCCAACGTCAAGGGTCCTCATTTTATTGCGAGTAACTAACTAGACATAAATCCAAAAAAAAACATTTTTAGCAAAAGCAAATCATGAAAACACATCATACCCAGTCTGATCAAATGACCAAATGCACTAGCAGGATGCAGCAGGCTCCCATGGATAAAGGCTGGAGAAGCAACAGGTGTTTAACCACTGATAAAGGCAGCCACCCTATCACAAAAACAGTGTGATGAAGTGAGTTAACTGCTTAGTGGGAAAAAAAAACACACAGATACAAGTTGCTTAAAACATAAATGTCATGCACAGTGTCTGGATAACAGCCTATTTAAACGCCTAGATGGAGGCGGGCTGGTCAGCACTGAATGTGCACAACACAAAAAAACCAAGCCATCAAAAAGAGCCCGGGTGCACCCTGCAAAATATGATAAAAAGTGCAAAAAATGATGCATATGATAAATGCATCAGATGAGGTATTAGTTACTATTTTGGCCAAAGCAGATAAGCTCGCAACCCAACGTCAAGGGTCCTCATTTTATTGCGAGTAACTAACTAGACATAAATCCAAAAAAAAACATTTTTAGCAAAAGCAAATCATGAAAAACAATCATACCCAGTCTGATCAAATGACCAAATGCACTAGCAGGATGCAGCAGGCTCCCATGGATAAAGGCTGGAGAAGCAACAGGTGTTTACCACTGATAAAGGCAGCCACCCTATCACAAAAACATGATGATGAAGGTGTTAACTGCTTAGTGGGAAAAAAACACACAGATACAAGTTGCTTAAAACATAAATGTCATGCACAGTGTCTGGATAACAGCCTATTTTAAACGCCTATGATGGAAGGCGGGCTGGTCAGCACTGAATGTGCACAACACAAAAAACCAAGCCATCAAAAAGAGCCCGGGTGCACCCCTGCAAAATATGATAAAAAGTGCAAAAAATGATGCATATGATAAATGCATCAGATTGAGGTTTTTTTTTTTTTTTTTTTTTTTTTTTTTTTTTTTTTTTTTTTTTTTTTTTTTTTTTTTTTTTTTTTTTTTTTTCAGCACTGAATGTGCCACAACACAAAAAACCAAGCCATCAAAAAGAGCCGGGTGCACCTGCAAAATATGATAAAAGTGCAAAAAATGATGCATATGATAAATGCATCAGATGAGGTATTAGTTACTATTTTGGCCAAAGCAGATAAGCTCGCAACCCAACGTCAAGGTTCCTCATTTTATTGCGAGTAACTAACTAGACATAAATCCAAAAAAAAACATTTTTAGCAAAAGCAAATCTGAAAAACATCATACCCTGTCTGATCAAATGACCAAATGCACTAGCAGGATGCAGCAGGCTCCATGGATAAAGGCTGGAGAAGCAACAGGTGTTTAACCACTGATAAAGGCAGCCACCCTATCACAAAACAGTGATGATGAAGGTGTTAACTGCTTAGTGGGAAAAAAAACACAGTACAAGTTGCTTAAAACAATAAATGTCATGCACAGTGTCTGGATAACAGCCTATTTTAAACGCCTATGAATGGAAGGCGGGCCTGGTCAGCACTGAATGTGCACAACACAAAAAACCAAGCCATCAAAGAGCCCGGGTGCACCCTGCAAATATGATAAAAGTGCAAAAAATGATGCATATGATAAATGCATCAGATGAGGTATTAGTTCTATTTTGGCCAAAGCAGATAAGCTCGCAACCCAACGTCAAGGGTCCTCATTTTATTGCGAGTACTAACTAGACATAAATCCAAAAAAAACATTTTTAGCAAAAGCAAATCATGAAAAACAAATCATAACCCAGTCTGATCAAATGACCAAATGCACTAGCAGGATGCAGCAGGCTCCCATGGATAAGGCTGGAGAAGCAACAGGTGTTTAACCACTGATAAAGGCAGCCACCCTATCACAAAAACAGTGATGATTGAAGGTGTTAACTGCTTAGGGGAAAAAAAAACACACAGATACAAGTTGCTTAAAACATAAATGTCATGCACAGTGTCTGGATAACAGCCTATTTTAAACGCCTATGATGGAAGGCGGGCTGGTCAGCCTGAATGTGCACAACACAAAAAACCAAGCCATCAAAAAGAGCCGGGTGCACCCTGCAAAATATGATAAAAAGTGCAAAAAATGATGCATATGATAAATGCATCAGATGAGGTATTAGTTACTATTTTGGCCAAAGCAGATAAGCTCGCAACCCAACGTCAAGGATCCTCATTTTATTGCGAGTAACTAACTAGACATAATCCAAAAAAAAACATTTTTAGCAAAAGCAAATCATGAAAAACACATATACCCAGTCTGATCAAATGACCAAATGCACTAGCAGGATGCAGCAGGCTCCCATGGATAAAGGCTGGAGAAGCAACAGGTGTTTAACCACTGATAAAGGCAGCCACCCTATCACAAAAACAGTGATGATGAAGGTGTTAACTGCTTAGTGGGAAAAAAAAACACACAGATACAAGTTGCTTAAAACATAAATGTCATGCACAGTGTCTGGATAACAGCCTATTTTAAACGCCTATGATGGAAGGCGGGCTGGTCAGCACTGAATGTGCACAACACAAAAAAACCAAGCCATCAAAAAGAGCCCGGGTGCACCTGCAAAATATGATAAAAAGTGCAAAAAATGATGCATATGATAATGCATCAGATGAGGTATTAGTTACTTTTTTGGCCAAAGCAGATAAGCTCGCAACCCAACGTCAAGGGTCCTCTTTTTATTGCGAGTAACAAAACAGACATAAATCCAAAAAAAAACATTTTTAGCAAAAGCAAAATCATGAAAAACAATCATACCCGTCTGATCAAATGACCAAATGCACTAGCAGGATGCAGCAGGCTCCCATGGATAAAGGCTGGAGAAGCAACAGGTTTTTAACCACTGATAAAGGCAGCCACCTACACAAAAACAGTGTGATGAAGGTGTTAACTGCTTAGTGGGAAAAAAAAACACACAGATAAAGTTGCTTAAAACAAAAATGTCATGCACAGTGTCTGGAAAAACACCTATTTTAACGCCTATGATGGAAGGCGGCTGGTCAGCACTGAATGTGCACAACACAAAAAACCAAGCCATCAAAAAGAGCCCGGGTGCACCCTGCAAAAATGAAAAAAAGTGAAAAAAAAAAATGATGCATATGATAAATGCATCAGATGAGGTATTATTTAAATTTTTTGGGCCCCAAGCAGATAAGCTCGCAACCCAACGTCAAGGATCCTCTTTTTTTTTGCGAGTAACTAACTAGACATAAAACCAAAAAAAAAACATTTTTAGCAAAAGCAAATCATGAAAAAAAAATCATACCCAGTCTGATCAAATGACCAAATGCACTAGCAGGATGCAGCAGGCTCCCAGGGAAAAAAGGCTGGAGAAGAAAACAGGTGTTTAACCACTGATAAAAGGCAGCCACCCTATCACAAAAACAGTGATGATGAGGTGTTAACTGCTTAGTGGGAAAAAAAACACACAGATACAAGTTGCTTAAAAAAATAAATGTCATTGCACAGTGTCTGGATAACAGCCTATTTTAAACGCCTATGATGGAAGGGGGCTGGTCAGCCTGAATGTGCACAACACAAAAAACCAAGCCATCAAAAAGAGCCCGGGTGCACCCTGCAAAATATGATAAAAAGTGCAAAAAATGATGCATATGATTAAATGCATCAGATGAGGTTTAGTTACTTTTTTGGCCAAAGCAGATAAGCTCGAAACCCCAAACGTCAAGGGTCCTCATTTTTTTTGCGATTTAAACTAACTAGACATAAACCCAAAAAAAAAACTTTTTTTAGCAAAAGCAAATCATGAAAAACAATCATACCCAGTCTGATCAAATGACCAATGCACTAGCAGGATGCAGCAGGCTCCCATGGAAAAAGGGCTGGAGAAGCAAAGGTGTTTAACCACTGATAAAGGCAGCCACCCATCACAAAAACAGTGATGATGAAGGTGTTAACTGCTTAGTGGGAAAAAAAACACACAGATACAAGTTGTTAAAAATAAATGTCATGCACGTGTTGGATAACAGCCTATTTTAAACGCCTTGTTTGGAAGGCGGGCTGGTCAGCACTGAATGTGCACAACAAAAAAAAACCAAGCCTCAAAAAAGAGCCCGGGTGCACCCTGCAAAATATGATAAAAAGTGCAAAAAATGATGCATATGTTAAATGCATCGATGAGGTATTAGTTACTATTTTGGCCAAAGCGATAAGCTCGCAACCCAACGCAAGGGTCCTCATTTTATTGGAGTAACTAACTAGACATAAATCCAAAAAAAAACTTTTTTTAGCAAAAGCAAATCAGAAAAAAATCATACCCAGTCTGATCAAATGACCAAATGCACTAGCAGGATGCAGCGGCTCCCTTTGGAAAAGGCTGGAGAAGAACAGGTGTTTAACCACTGATAAAGGCAGCCACCCTATCACAAAAACAGTGATGATGAAGGTGTTAACTGCTTAGTGGGAAAAAAAAACACACAGATACAAGTTGCTTATAAACATAAATGTCATGCACAGTGTCTGGATAACAGCCTATTTTAAACGCTATGATGGAAGGCGGGCTGGTCAGCACTGAATGTGCACAACACAAAAAACCAAGCCATCAAAAAGAGCCGGGTGCACCCTGCAAATATGATAAAAAGTGCAAAAAATGATGCATATGATAAATGCATCAGATGAGGTATTAGTTACTATTTTGGCCAAAGCAGATAAGCTCGCAACCCAACGTCAAGGGTCCTCATTTTATTGCGAGTAACTAACTAGACATAAATCCAAAAAAAAACATTTTTAGCAAAAGCAAATCATGAAAAACAATCATACCCAGTCTGATCAAATGACCAAATGCACTAGCAGGATGCAGCAGGCTCCCATGGATAAAGGCTGGAGAAGCAACAGGTGTTTAACCACTGATAAAGGCAGCCACCCTATCACAAAACAGTGATGATGAAGGTGTTAACTGCTTAGTGGGAAAAAAAAACACACAGATACAAGTTGCTTAAAACATAAATGTCATGCACAGTGTCTGGATAACAGCCTATTTTAAACGCCTAGATGGAAGGCGGGCTGGTCAGCACTGAATGTGCACAACACAAAAAACAAGCCATCAAAAAGAGCCGGGTGCACCCTGCAAAATATGATAAAAGTGCAAAAAATGATGCATATGATAAATGCATCAGATGAGGTATTAGTTACTATTTTGGCCAAAGCAGATAAGCTCGCAACCCAACGTCAAGGGTCCTCATTTTATTGCGAGTAACTAACTAGACATAAATCCAAAAAAAAACATTTTTAGCAAAAGCAAATCATGAAAAACAATCATACCCAGTCTGATCAAATGACCAAATGCACTAGCAGGATGCAGCAGGCTCCCATGGATAAAGGCTGGAGAAGCAACAGGTGTTTAACCACTGATAAAGGCAGCCACCCTATCACAAAAACGTGATGATGAAGGTGTTAACTGCTTAGTGGGAAAAAAAACACACAGATACAAGTTGCTTAAAACATAAATGTCATTGCACAGTGTCTGGATAACAGCCTATTTTAAACGCCTATGATGGAAGGCGGACGTGTTTAACCACTGTAAGGCAGCACCCTTCACAAAAACGATGATGAGTGTAACGTTGTGGAAAAAAACAACGATACAGTTGCTTAAACAAAATGCTGTGTCTGGATACGCTATTTTAAACCCTTATGGAAGGCGGTGGTCAGCACTGAATGTGCACAACACAAAAACCAAGCCATCAAAAGAGCCCGGTGCACCTGCAATTATAAATGCAAAAAGTGCTAGATAATGATCAGATGAGGTATTGTATATTTTGGCCAAAGCAGATAAGCCGAACCAACGTCAAGGGTCCATTTTATTGGAGTAACTAATAGAATAAACCAAAAAAAACTTTTGCAAAGCAATCTGAAAAATCACCCGTCTGCAAATGACCAGCACTGCAGATGCAGCAGCTCCCATGTAAAGTGGAAAGCAAAGTGTTTAACCATGATAAAGCAGCCACCCTATCAAAACATGATGATGAAGGTGTTAATGTTAGTGGGAAAAAAAAACACAGATAAAGTTCTAACATAAGTCATGCACAGGTCTGGATAACAGCCTATTAACCTATGATGGAAGGCGGGCTGGTCGCATGAATTGCACAACACAAAACCAAGCCTCAAAAAGAGCGGTGCACCCTGAAAATATGTAAAAAGTGCAAAAAATATGCTTAATGATCAGAGAGTATTTTCTATTTTGGCCAAAGCAATAGCTCGCACCCAACGCAAGTCTCTTTTATTGGAGTAACTAACTAGAATATCCAAAAAAACATTTTTGCAAAGCATCATGAAAAACAATCATACCCAGTCTGATAAATACCAAATGCACTAGCAGGATGCAGGGCTCCCATGGATAAAGGCTGGAGAGCAAAGGTTTTAACCATGATAAGCAGCCCCCTATACAAAAACAGTGTGATGAAGGTGTAATGTGTGGGAAAAAAAAAACACAGACAGTTGTAAAACAAAAGCATGCAAGTGTCGGATACACTATTTAAGTATGATGGAAGGCGCTGGTCAGCACTGAATGTGACAACACAAAACCAAGCCATCAAAAAGAGCCGGGTGACCGCAAAATTGATAAAAAGTGCAAAATTGCAATGAATGCTCAGAGAGGTATTGTTACTATTTTGGCCAAAGAGATAAGCTCGCACCACGCAAGGGTCCTATTTTATGCGAGTACTAACTAACAATCAAAAAAATTTAGCAAAGCAACATGAAAAAAATCATACCCAGTCTGATCAAATGACAATGCACTAGCAGATGCAGAGGCTCTGGATAAAGCTGAGAGCACAGTGTTAACATTAAAGGCAGCCCCTATCCAAACAGTGTGATGAAGGTTAATGCTTAGTGGAAAAAAACAACGATACAAGTTGTTAAAACATATGTCATGCATGGGATAACACCTATTTAAAGCCTTAGGAGCGGATGTAATGTATGTAGAACAGTTCATAAGGTCTTGTGCTTGGGTCCGATGAAAACATGGAGTCACAGGTTTATAGAAAAGTCCTGTATTACTTCATAACAATTGGCAGAAATAGTCACACAGTTTGCAGACACAGAAACAGGAGACACTGCGGGCCAGAGTAATCCAAGCTCACAACACTCTCCAATACAGATTCAGGATCTTCTTCTCTGTTACCGTAAGTCCATGAACGTGGGTCTTTCAAAGAGCAGGGTTCAGAGTCCACAAGTGCTTCAGAGTTCCTCAGTAGGAATAGCTGGAGTACAAGGTCCAATGGCTTACAGGAGTCAAGTCACAGGTTCACTGCAGGCTAGATTCTGAAGCACTGATTGCTCAGCTGTGGCTGCTTAAGAAGCAAAGGAGAGAATCAGGGCGGGAACATGCAAGCTGGAAACTCCATTTTGACTGAGGGCAAGATAGCTGCAGCAAGACAGAAAGTAAAATGGCTGACGAACAAACTGAGTTTCAGGAATATATACATAGAACCTTACATTACTCCCCCTTAAGGACAACCTCCGGATGACCTCAGACCAGGCTTGTGTGGGTACCTCTGATGAAACTGACGGAGCAAGCGAGGAGCATTAACGTTATTGACCGGTTCCCATGAGTTGTCCTCCACTGGGTAGCCCTGCCATTTAATCAGATATTGTAACTGATTTCTATACAACCTGGAATCTAAAATCCTTTCACCACAAATTCTTCCTGACCATCGACTAGCACTGGGTCAGGGCAAGGAGAGGAACGTCCAGGAAACGTATTGGGTGTCGCAGCCTTTAGTAGGGATACATGAAAGACAGGGTGGATTCTCATAGTTCTGGGCAGTTGAAGACGACAAGCAACGGCACTTATAATTTTACTGATTTTATAGGGTCCAATGTACTTATGTCCCAACTTAGACGATGGAATCCTTAACTTAAGATTTCTGGTTGACAGCCAGACCAGTCTCCTACCTTGAAAGCTGGTGCAGGTTTACGAAATTTATCTGCTGCTTTCTTGTACCTTTCTTGAGCGATTCCAGATTTTCCTTTAGAAGATCCATATTCTTCTGTAAAGACGTGATTCTTTCAGCCACTGCTGGTAAAGGCGTTTCTATGGGAAATCGTGGTAGAATGTTAGGATGATAACCTAGATTAGAGTAAAAAGGAGACTGTTTAGTGGAGGCACTCTGAGAGTTGTTATACGAGAACTCAGCTAATGGAAGTAGATCCACCCAATCATCCTGTAGGTGGCAGATAAAGCAGCGGAGTACTGCTCCAGGGTTGATTGGTTCGTTCGGTCTGTCCATTAGTCTGGGGATGAAAAGCAGAAGAAAGGTTTACTTTAATGTCCAATGCTGCACAGAAATTTTGCCAAAACCTAGAAGTGAATTGCACCCCTCGATCCGAAATAACCTCATCCGGTACTCCATGTAAGCGAAACACATCTTTAATCATCAAATCTGATGTCTGTTTTGCAGTGGGTAAGCCGACACAAGGGATAAAATGAGCTGCCTTTGTTAGACGGTCAACCACCACTAGAATGGTGTTCTTCCCCTGAGAGGTTGGTAACTCCACAATGAAGTCCATAGAAATGGATCCCACGGGCGGGACGGGGTGGGAAGAGGCTGTAACAGACCAGTTGGTGAGGAGCGAGGTGTTTTGCATCTTGCACAGACTCACATGAAGTGACATAATTCAAAACATCCTTCCTGCAAGTGGGCCACCAAAAGAAACGAGAAAGAAATTCCTGTGTCTTTAGAATTCCTCTATGCCCAGCTATCTTGGAATCGTGAATGAGTTGCAATACTCTTAATCTGACTGTTTCAGGAATATACAGACGTTGTCCCTGAATCCACACACCATTCTTAAAGACAAGACTTACGTCCTTGGGGGTTGTGCCAAAAAGGAATCCGCATGGTATGCTTCCTTGATGTCCTTAAGTAGGTCTTGATTATGAATTACTCCTAGGAATCTAGAGTCAGGAAGAATAGTCTTAGGAGGAGTAATTGGACGTGTCTCTGCTGAGTAAATCCTAGAGAGTGCATCAGCCTTTCCATTGCGCGATCCTGGTCTATAAGAGATGATAAAATTAAATTGGTTTAAGAAAAGATTCCAGCGAGCCTGGCGAGGAGTCAGGCACTTAGCCGACCTGATAAACTCAAGGTTACGATGGTCTGTCAGGAGACTATTTGCTGTGCAGCTCCTGAAGAAGGTGTCTCCATTCTTTGAAGGCGGCAATAATGGCCAACAACTCTCTATTGCCCACATCGTAGTTCCTCTCAGCCGAAGACAACTGTGGGAAAAGAAGGCACAGGGATGCAAGACATTCTTCTCACCTGTTCTCTGAGAGAGTATAGCTCCAACGGCACAGTCTGAAGCATCCACCTCTATTATGAAGGCAAGCTCGGGGTTGGGATGTACTAGGATAGGTGCAGTGGTAAATTTATCTTTTAGACGGGAAAATGCTTCCTGGGCTTGGGGAGTCCAGGAAAACCTAGACTCTTTCCGGGTAAGTTGAGTGATAGGTGACACTACCTCAGAGAAATTTCTAATGAAACGTCTATAGAAGTTGGCAAACCCGATGAAGCGCTGTACCTCCTTCACATTTCTAGGACTTGGCCAATCCTTGATGGCTTGGGTTTTGCTTCCATCCATACTAATTCCTTGTGTAGACAGTACATACCCAGAAATTGAATTTCGGTCCTATGGAATTCACACTTTTCAAGTTTGATTTAAAGATGATTTTGTCTTAGACGTTCCAAGACCATTCTCACATGTCCATGATGTTCCTCTGTGGAGTTAGAAAAAATTAGAATATCATCCAAATAAATTACCACGAATGTATCTAGGAGATCCTGAAGATGTCATTCACCAAGTGTTGGAAAGTGGCTGGGGCGGTACTCAGACCAAAAGGCATAACTAGATATTCAAAGTGTCCATAGCGTGACCTGAATGCGTCTTCCATTCATCCCCAGGTCTAATACGGACTAAGTTATAGGCCCCACGAAGATCTAGTTTAGAAAAAATTTTTGGCATGTCGCACTCTCTCTCAATAACTCAGGGATTAAAGGCAATGGATAACGGTTTCTAATAGTAACCTTATTGAGTTCCCTATAGTCTACGCATGGTCTCAGAGATCCATCTTTCTTCTTTACAAAGAAGATGGTGCAACCTGCAGGAGATGAAGAGGGGCGTATGAAGCCCTTGGCTAGATTTTCATCTATGTAATCCTTTAAAGCCTTTAGCTCGGGCCCGCCAGGGGGTAGATCTTACCAAAAGGTATCTCTGCTCCAGGCAATAATTCAATTGGACAATCATATGGACGGTGAGGAGGAAGCTGGTCAGCGTTCTTCTTGTCACATAAATCCACATAGTTCCTGGTATACAGCTGGTAGTTCAGGGATGACATGATTCCTTTAGGAACAGAGCAAGCTGAAACTTTTGGACTCATCTGTTTCTCTGGAAAGTGTAATTCCTTGGTCTCCCAGTTAATGGTGTAGGATTCTGAGCCTGCAGCCATGGTAGCCCTAGTAATAATGGGAAAGTGGGAGAAGAGATAAGCTAAAGGACAGTTTCTCTTGATGATCTTTACCCATAAGAACCCTCAAAGGCTCTGTTTCCTGATCCACTGGTCCAGAGGTCAGCAGGAGCCATCCACAGTTTCCATCTGTACTGGAGTAGCCTTCTTCATGAACGTATTCCCTGTTTCAGAGCAAAGGAGACATCCATAAAATTTCCACTTGCCCTGAGTCGATCATAGCAGAGCTAGACACCCAAGCTGAGTCAACCCAGAGTTTGATGGAAAGAAAGCAATGAGAATTGTTTTCTTACAACTCAGCTGGGACACCGCTGAGGAAACTTGAAAATGGCAGCGTTTACACAGTCAACGTCCTCAAGGTAACGGAGTTTAAGTCCGAGAAATCAAGATCTGTTGCTGCAGATCTCTCTGGAGCCTGAGGCTCGGACCTGACAATCCCCTCTCGCAACACCACAATGAATGAGTGCTGCAGTAGTCTTACGTAGAACGGCTGGGGCAGTTTATAATGAAGTGCCCTGACTTACCACAATAGAAACATAGATTCTCCTTAAAACGATGTTCCTTGCGTGCATCACTAACCCGTCGTTGTAAAGAGTCTACCTGCATGGGTTCAGGTTCAGGTTCCGTGTAATCCTACTCAAAGGTTCCTTAGTGGAGAGGAAGGTAGGAAAGGTTAGTCGATTGCTTTCGAACCATCTCCTTGCCTGCGTTCAGTCAGACGAGTATCAATACGGATGCAGTAGTTAATAAAGTCACCTAACGCAGTGGAGGGTCGGCACGAGCAGTTCATCCTTAATCAGTGGGGATAACCCCTTTGAAAAATGATTTTTTGGGGAACTGTCCCCGGGGTATCAGGGCCCCTCTCCAAAAACCAAAAGGAAATTTCGCTACGAGTGCTTACCTTGGGCAAAGCTAACATGGGTGTTTTGGGTTTTCCCTCATTGGGGTCATAAAACCCCCCCCATGGTGAAAAAAAAAATCATAAGGTGATTCAAAAATCACCCCCAGTCTCAATCAGGGGGTTTCCCCAAAAACCTTGTTGGTAAGCAACTAAATTTTAGTAAACAAACCCTTAGATCGTTCGGGGGGAAATTGTAAGCATGTGCAGAAAAAAAAGATTCCCCTTATTAATAAAACCCCCCAATTTTTTACGTTCACCCCAAAACGAAAAGGGGGGCAACTTTTGGGGAAACCCCCTCGGGGTAGGCGGAGCCTGGGGTCGCCCCTCAAACCTCAATCCTGGCTCGCAAATCCTGGGTATCTGCCCAACCCTTGCAATTGTGTTATTGAGGTCCTGTAGATTTGTAAAAAGGGGGGTTTTATTTGCAAATCTGCAAGGATATTCAGTACTCCCCCCAAAATTCCCCTTTTCGGGCCTCCTTTTCCAGATTTTTAAGACAGGATTACTGGAAAAGGGAGAAAAAAAAACATAGTGTTCACCGTGGGGAAAACGCAGGAGAAAAAAAAAAAAAGGGAACGCTCACCGGAAGGGTTTTGAGAAGTCAAACCACTATCATCACAAAAAGTTTCAACCAGACTCTGATATCCAGAGTTCAGCAGACAAAAAAGAGAAAAAAAGGGAAAAAAAAAAAAAAAAAATAGTTTTTTTCCCGTGGTAACCTGAAAAAGAAAAAACTTAAGGGAATTGTCCCCCCGGAAGGTTGTGGGTCAAAACCAGCATCAAAAAGTACAACGGCGTCTGTTTCCCGTACAGCAGACACCCTTCCCCGCCCCCCAACCTAACGTTTTGGTTCAGAATTTGTAATTATGTAGTACAGTTCATATCTCTTGTCTTGGGTGCGTGAAAACACAGGAGTCACAGGTTTGATAAAGAAAACCCCTTGTATTCTTCAAAAAATTGGCAGAAAATTTACACTTTTGCAGACACAAAAAGGGCACAGGGGGCCGAAAATCCAAGCTCAGAAACACCTCCAATACAGTTCAACTTCTTCCTTTTCCCCCGTAAGCCATGCAAAGGGGGTTTTTTAAAAAGAGCAGGGTTCAGAGTCCCAAGTGTTCAAGCCTCGGGGGAATAGCTGGAGTAAAGGGGTCAAGGGGCTTCAGGATCAAGTCACGGTTTTTCCTGCAGGCTAGTTTGAACATGATTCTCAGCGGGGGTGCTTAAAGCAAAGGAGAAATCAGGGGGGAAAACATCAAGCTGGAAACTCCTTTTGTGGGGAAAAGATAGCGCAGCAAGACAGAAAGAAAAATGGCGACGAACAAACTGATTTTTTGGTATTAAAAACCTTCAGGGGTGGTCGAGGGAATGTGCAAAAAAAAAAAACCAAGCCATAAAAAGGGGCCCGGTCCCCCGAAAATTTTGATAAAAATGAAAAAAAAATGATTATAAATGCATAGATGGGGTTGTTACTATTTTGGCCAAAGCAGATAACTGCAACCCCGTCAAGGGGGCCTCATTTTTTGGGTAAATCTAGAATAAAAAAAAAAAAAACATTTTTGCAAAAGCAAATCATGAAAAAAACATCCCAGTTGATCAAATGACCAAATCCCCTTCAGATGCGCGGGGCCCCCAGGATAAAGGCTGGAGAAGCAAAGGGGTTTAACCATGATAAAGGCAGCCACCCTATCCAAAAAAGTATGTGAAGGGGTTAAAATGCTTAGGGGGAAAAAAAAACACAAGTACAATTTTTTAAAATAAATGTCATGCACAGGGCTGGTAAACCCCTTTTTTAAAAACCCTATGAGGGAAAGGGGGTGGTCAGCACTGAATGTGCACACACAAAAAACCAACCATCAAAAAAACCCGGGTGACCTCAAAATATGATAAAAAGTGAAAAAAAATGATCATATGAAAATGATCAGTGGGGGATTAGTTACTATTTTGGCCAAAGCAGTAAGCTCGCAACCCAACGTAAAGGGGGCCTCATTTTGTTGCGGAAAATAAAAAGACATAAATCCAAAAAAAAACTTTTTTTGCAAAAGAAAATCATGAAAAAAAAACTACCCTCGATCAATACAAAATGCACTGCGGGGTCGCGGCCCCCCCCTGATAAAGGTGGGAACAACAGGGTTTAAAAATGATAAAGGCAGCCCCCTTCCAAAAACGTGATATGAATTTTAAAAGCTTAGGGGGAAAAAAAAAAAACCCAGATACAAGTTCTTAAAACAAAAAAATCATGCACAGTGTCTGGAAAAACAGCTATTTTAAAGCCATGAGGAAGGGGGGCTGGTCAGCCTGAATGTGCACCCAAAAAAACCAAGCCATGCACCCGCAAAAATGATAAAAGTGCAAAAAAAAATGCTATTAAATGCATCGATAAAAAAAATTTTTTCTTTTTTGGGCCAAAGCAGATAAGCTCGAAAATAGGGTTGGCATTCCGATATTTCCCCATCCCCGAAATCCAAAAAAATCTAGGGGAACAAAAAATCGGAAGTATTTCCCCACACTACTTCCGATTTTTTTCCCTAGACTTACATGGTTTTTAGGTATGAAAAATCGGAAGTATGGGGAAGCTCAACCCCTCGCAACCCAACGTCAAGGGTCCCCATTTTTTTGCGAGTAACTATGACTAAACCCAAAAAAAAAAAATTTTTTTTTGCAAAGAAAAACATGAAAAACAAACATACCCAGTCTGATCAAATGCCAAATTCCTGGGGGGTGCAGAGGTTTCCCGGGGTAAAGGCTGGAGAAGCAAAGGTTTTTTTCCATGAAAAGGGGACCACCCTATACAAAAACGTGAGATGAAGGTGTTCTGCTTAGTGGAAAAAAACACCAGATACAATTGCTTAAAACATAAATGCTGCAAGTTTTTTTCAGCCTTTTTTTAACCCCCAGAGGGGAAGGGGGCTGGTCCACTGAATGTGCAACCCAAAAAACCAACCATCAAAAAGGGGGGGCCCGGGTGCACCCTGCAAAAAATGATAAAAAGGTAAAAAATGATGCATATGAAAAATGCATCTTTTTGGGGGATTAGTTACTTTTTGGCCAAAGCAGATAAGCCGCAACCCCCAAGTCAAGGGGCCCTTTTTTTTCGAGTACAAAATGACATAAATAAAAAAAAAAACATTTTTTAGCAAAACAAATATGAAAACAATATACCCGTCTGATAAAATGAAAAAAAGCCTAGGGGGTGCAGCAGGCTCCATGGATAAAGGCTGGAAAGCAACAGGTGTTTAACCCCTGAAAAAGGGGGCCCCCCCTTTTCCCCCCATCACCCGTTTTTTTTCCCCCTAAGCTTTTTTAAACCCTTTTTATTTTTATGTTTTTTGTTTGGGGGCTGCCTTTTCGGGGGGTTTAAACCCTTTGTTTCCGCCTTTATCCATGGGCCGCTGCATTTGCTAGGCTTTTTTGGCATTTTCGATGGGTATGTTTTTTTTTTTATGATTTGTTTTGAAAAAAAAGTTTTTTTTTTTTTTAGTTATTTGTTACTCGCAATAAATGAGGACCCTTGACGTTGGGTTCGGCTTTTCTGTTTTGGGGCCAAAAAGAAAATAAACCTCATTGATGCATTTTTCATTGCATCATTTTTTGCACTTTTTTTCATTTTTGCAGGGTGCACCCGGGCTTTTTTTTAGGCTTGGTTTTTTTTGTTTTGCACATTCGTGCTGACCCCGCCTTCCATCATAGGGTTTTAAATGGGGTGTTATCCAACACTGTGCATGACTTTATTTTTTTTAAAAAAATTGTTTGTGTGTTTTTTTTCCCAAAAACAGTTAACACCTTCATCATCACTGTTTTTGTGATGGGTGGCGCCTTTTTCAGGGGTTTTAAAACCTGTTGCTTCTCCAGCCTTTACCCTGGGAGCCTGCTGCATCCTGCTAGTGCATTTGGTCTTTTTATCAGAGGGTATGTTTTTTTTTATGATTGTTTTTTCAAAAATTTTTTTTTTTTGGTTTTTTGTCTAGTTTTTCGCATTAAAATGGGGCCCCTTGACGTTGGGTTCGGCTTATCTGCTTTGGCCAAAAAGTAACTAATACCTCTTGATGCTTTATATAGCATATTTTTGCACTTTTTATCTTATTTTGCAGGGTGCCCCGGGGTTTTTTTTGATGGCTTGGTTTTTTTTGTGTTGTGATTTTCAGTTGACCGCCCCTTCCATCATAGGCGTTTAAAATAGGCTGTTTCCAGACCTGTGCATGCATTTATTTTTAAGCAACTTGTATCTGTGTTTTTTTTCCCCCCCACTAATTTAACCCTTCATCATACTGTTTTTGTGATAGGGGGCTGCCTTTATCAGGGTTAAAAAACCCTGTTGCTTCCCCAGCCTTTATCCATGGCCCCCTGCTGCATCCTGCTATGATTTGGTAATGATAAGGGGTATGATTGTTTTTATGATTCGCTTTTGAAAAAATTTTTTTTTTTTTTTGGTTTATTCTAGTTAGTTACTCGCAAAAAATGAGAACCCTTGGGGGGGTTTGCAGCTTATCTTTTTTGGCCCAAAAATATAACAATACCTCATTGATGCATTTATCTATGATTTTTTTTTGCCTTTTATCTATTTTGCAGGGTGCCCCGGCTTTTTTTGATGGTTGGTTTTTTGTTGTAAAATTCATGCTGCCACCCGCTTCCTCTAGGCGTTTAAATAGGTGTTATCCAGACCTGGCAGAATTTTGTTTTAAGCAACTTGTATCTGTGTTTTTTTTCCCCCAAAAAGCGTTAACCCTTCATCAAAAATTTTTTTGTGATAGGGGCCCTTTTATCGGGGTTTAAACCCCTGTTTTTTTTCCCAGCCTTTAAAAATGGGAGCCGCTATTGTAGTGCTTTGGTCATTTGATAGAGGGGTATGATTGTTTTCTGTTTTGCTTTTGCAAAAAAATGTTTTTTTTGGATTTATGTCTGTTATTACCGCAAAAAATGGGCCCTTGACTTTGGGGTTTGCGATTTATCTGTTTGGGCCAAAAAAATAAACTAATCCCATCTGAGTTTTCATATGCATTTTTTTTCCCCTTTTTTCATTTTTGCGGGTCCCCCCGGGCCCTTTTTTGATGGTTGGGTTTTTTTGTGTTGTGCCCATTCAGTGCTGCCACCCCCTTTTCCCCATCATAGGCTTTAAAAAAGGCTTTTATAACCTGTGCTGACATTTATGTTTTAAGCAATTGTATCGTGTGTTTTTTTTTCCCACTAAGCATTAACACCTTCATCATCACTGTTTTGTGTAGGGGTCCCTTTTCAGGGTTTTTAAAACCCTTTGCCCCCCACCTTTTCCATGGCCCCTGCTGCATCCGCTAGTGCATTGGTCATTTGTCAGACTGGGTTGATTGTTTTTCATGATTTGCTTTTGAAAAATTTTTTTTTTTTGGTTTATGTCTATTGTTACTGAAAAAAAATGAGGCCCCTTGACTTGGGGGTTGCGAGCTTATCTGCTTGGCCAATAGTAAAAAATACCCATCTTGTTTATCATTTTCATTTTTTGCACTTTTTATATATTTTCAGGGGCCCCCGGGGCTCTTTTGTGGTTGGGGTTTTTTTGTGTTGTGCACATTCAGTGCTGACCAGCCCCCTTCCATCATAGGCTTTTTAAAAAGGCTGTTATCCAACACTGTGCTGACATTTTTAATTATGTGACAGTTTATATAGGTTTTGTTGGGGGTGCGATGAAAACCAGGAGACTTTGTATAGAAAAGTCTGTATTACTTCATACAAATTGGCAGAAATATCACACTTTTGCGGACCAGAAACGGAGCACAGCGGCCCCAGAGAAACCCCAAGTCAAAACCACTCCCTAATAAGATTCGGATTTCTTTCTTTTCCCCGTGCCATGCAAACGTGGGTCTTTCAAAGAGCGGGGTTTTTAGATCCACAAGTGCTTCAAGTTCCTCAGTGGAATAGCTGGAGTAAAGGCCAAGGGGTTCAGGAGTCAAGTCACAGGTTCACTGGGTTTTTCAAAAAACTTTTGCTCAGCTGTGGCTGCTTAAGAAGCAAAGGAGGAATCAGGGCGGGAAAATGCAACTGGAAAATCCTTTTTTGGGGCAAGATGCTGCAGAAGACAGAAAGTAAAATGGCTGACGAACAAACTGAGTTTCAGGAATAAAAAATAGAACCTTTTATTATCCCCCCAAGGACAACCTGGGGGCCTCCCAGGTTGTGTGGGGCCCCCTTTAAACGACGGGGGAAGCGAGGAGCATTCTTATTGACCCTTTTTATGGTTTTCCCCCTGGGGCCCCCCAAAACAATATTTAAAAAATTTTTAACAACCTAATCAAAAAACCCTTTACCACAAATTTCTTTCCATCCACACGGCGGGAAAAAACGCCGGAAAAAGTATTGGGGGGGCAGCCTTTATGGGTAAAGAAAGCGGGTGGATTCTCATAGTTCTGGGCAGTTGAAGACGACAAGCAAGGGGCCTTAAAAATTTTTTCCCCGTTTTTTAAAGGGGCCAATGTATTATTCCCCCAATTTGACGTTGGAAAACCTTAACTTAAGTTTTTTTGGTTTTACAGCCAAAACCAAATCTCCTCCTTGAAAGCTGGTGCGGGGGTTTTCAAATTTTTTTCTGCTGTTTTTTTGTCCCCTTTTTTGACCCCTTTTCCAGATTTTCCTTTAGAAGATCCTTTTTTCTTCGTAAAGACGGATTTTTCGCCACTGGGGGAAAAAGGGGGGTTTCTAGGGAAAAATTCGGGGAAAAATTTTTGGATGAAAACCCCAGATTAGAGAAAAAAAAGGGATTTTTTAGTGGAGGAAAATCTGAGAGTTGTTATACGAGAACTCACTAATGGAAGATCCCCCCCAACCCCCGTGGGTTTTGGAGATAAAGCGCGGAAAATACTGCTCCAGGTTTTGTTTGGGGTTGTTCGGTCTGCCCCCTTTTCTGGGATGAAAAGAGAAGAAGGGGTTTTTTTTAAGTCCAATGCTGCACAAAAATTTTTTTAAAAACCTAGAAAAAAAATTCACCCCCCCGCCCCCAAAACCCCACCGGTACTCCATGAAAAACGAAACACATTTTTTAATCATCAAATCTGATGTCTTTTTTTTCAGTGGGTAAGCCGACCCAAGGGAAAAAATGGGCTCCTTTTTTGAGGGGCAACCACCATAGAATGGTGTTCCCCCCGAGAGGGTTTTGGCCCCCAAAAGAAGTCCTTTAAAAGGAAAACCCCCGGGCGGGGGGGGGAAAAGGCGGGGAAAAAGACCATTTTGGGAAAAAACCCGGGGGTTTTTTTTCATCTTGCACGACCTCCTTTAAGTGACAAAAATTAAAAAAACCCTTTTGAAAGGGGGGCCCCCAAAAGAAACGGAAAAAAAATTTTTTTGGGGCTTTAGAATTCCTCTTTTTCCCAGTTTTTTTGGGTTTTGGAATGAGTTGCAAAATCTTAATCTGACTTTTTTTGGGAAAAAACGACGTTGTCCCGAATCCCACACCATTTTTTAAAAACAAAACTTACGTCCCTTGGGGGTTTCCCAAAAAAGGGAAAAATCCGCAGGGTTTGGGGTTCCCCTTATGTCCTAAGTAGGTTTTTATTATAATTTTCCCCCCGGGGGAACCCCAGAGTCGGGGAAAAATTTTTAGGAGGAGTAATTGGACGGGTCTTCCCGATTTTAAATCCTAGAGAGTGCATCACCTTTTTCCTTGCCGCCCCTGGTTAAAGAGATAAAAAATTAAATTGGTTTTTAAGAAAGTTCCGCAGCTGGCGGGAGCAGGCACTTAGCGCGATAAACTAAGTTACAGGTCTCCCCGGACGACTTTTGTGTGCAGCCCCCTAAAAGGGGGGGTGTCCCATTTTTGAGGCGGCAAAAGGGAAAACAACTTTTATTGCCCACATCGTAGTTCCTCTCCCCCCAAAGAAACTGCTGGGAAAAGAAGGCAAGGGATGCAAGACTTTTCTCCCTTTCTCTGGAAAAGTAAGCTCCAAGGCACAGTCTGAAGCATCCCTTTTAATTAGAAGGCAAGCGGGGGTTGGGATTTTGGGGGGTGAAAGGGTAAATTTTTTTTTTAGAGGGAAAATGCTTCCGGGCTTGGGAAGCCCCGGAAAACCAGACTCTTTCCGGGTAAATGAGTGATGGGCACTACCTCAGAGAAATTTCTAAGAAACGCTATGAATTGGAAAACCCCCATGAAGCGCTGTCCTCCTTCACATTTTAGGTTTGGGCCCCCAATCCTTGATGCTTGGGTTTTGCTTCCATCCATATAATTCCTTGTGTAGACAGTACAACCCAAAATTAATTTGGTCCATAATTCACACTTTTCAATTTAAATTTAAAATTTTTCTTGCTTCCAAGCCCTTTTTTTACATGTCCATGAGTTTCTGTGAGTTAGAAAAATTAAATACACCCCAAAAAAAATTCCCAATGTATTGGGAAAACCCTGAAGTTTCTTTCCCCCCGTTTTGGAAAGTGGGGGGGCGGTACTAGAAAAAAAGGGATAACTAGATATTAAAAATTCCTGCGTGCCTGAAGCATCCCCCTTCTCCCCGGTCTAAAGGGCTAAGTTTTTTGGGCCCCCAAGATTATTTAAAAAAAAATTTTTGGGATGTTGCACTCTCTAAAAAACTCGGGATTAAAGGCAAGGATAGGGTTTCTAATAGACCCCTTTTTTGGGTTTCCCATAGTTACGCATGGTTCAGAGACCCTTTTTTCTTTACAAAAAAGATGGGTGCACCTGCAGTGTGAGAGGGGCGTATGAAGCCTTGGCTAGATTTTCATCTTTAAAATTTCCTTTAAAAGCCTTTACCGGGGGCCCCCCGGGGGGGAATTTTACCAAAATATCTCGCTCCAGGAATATTAAAAAGGACAATCATATGGCGGGAGGAGGAAACGGGGAGCGTTCTTTTTGTCACAAAAATCCACATGTCCTGGTATACGGGGTAGTTCGGGGTGAAGATTCCTTTAGGAAAGAGCAACGAAATTTTGGACTCATCTGTTTTCTGGAAAGTGTAATTCCTTGGGGTCCCGTTTGGGGAGGTTCTGAGCCTGAGCCCCGGTAGCCCTAGAATAAGGGAAAGTGGGGAGAAGAAAAGCTTTTTGGACAGTTTTCTTGAAGATCTTTACCCTTAAAAACCCCAAAGGCTCTGTTTCCCCATCCCTGGGGCCGGGGTCAGAGGGGGGCCTCCACAGTTTCCTCTGTACTGGGGTAGCCTTCTTACTGAAAGTATCCCGTTTCAAAGCAAAAAGGGAACCATAAAATTTTTTCCCGTCCCGAGTCATCTAGCCGAGCTAGACACCCAACGGTCAACCCGGTTTGATGGAAAAAAACAATGGGAAAATTTTTTTTTTCTACAAAAACAGTGGGACACCGCTGAGGAAAATTTAAAAATGGCGCGTTTAACAGTCAACGTCCCCAGAGGTAACGGAGTTTAAGTCCGAGAAATCAAGATCTGTTGCTGCAATCTCTCTGGAGCCTGAGGTCGGACCTGACGATCCCCCTCGCAACACTCCCAAGAAAAAGTGCTGCAGTAGTCTTACAGAACGGCTGGGGCAGTTTATAATGAAGTGCCCTGAATTACCACAAAAAAAAACATAGATTCTCCTTAAAAAGGTTTTTCCTTGCGTGCATCCTAAACCCGTCTTGTAAAGAGTCTCCTGCATGGGTTCAGGTTAGGTTCCCCCCTGAATCCTCTCAAAGTTCCTTAGCTGGAGGGGGTAGGAAAAGGTTTTACATTGCTTTTGAACCATTCTCTTGCCCCCGTTCATCAGCGAGATCAATACGGGGGCAGTAGTTAATAAAGTCATCTAAGCTTTTGGGGGGGTCGGCAGAGCCCGTTCATCCTTGACATGGAGTAACCCCCTTTTAAAATAGATTTTTTTTTGGGGGAAACTGTCCCAGGGGTTTTTAAGGGCCCAT
>JARQOD010000988.1:0-114356 GCA_033576555.1 Oophaga sylvatica | reverse complement strand
GGTTCAGTAATGTCAGCTGTTCCCCTGCTGTGTGAACGGCAAAAGTCCTGCTGCCTCCACCCTGTTCTCTTCTCATCCCTGGGTTACAACACCGCCAGTTGTTTCTCGGAAAGTGCTGTTAGCACAGTCTACACTTGCTCCTGTGTTACTGGGGTTCAGTAATGTCAGCTGTTCCCCTGCTGTGTGAACGGCAAATAGTCCTGCTGCCTCCACCTGTTCTCTTCTCATCCCTGGGTTACAACACCGCCAGTTGTTTCTTCGGAAGTGCTGTTAGCACAGTCTACACTTGCTCCCGTGTTACTGGGGTTCAGTAATGTCAGCTGTTCCCTGCTGTGTGAACGGCAAAAGTCCTGCTGCCTCCACCCTGTTCTCTTCTCATCCCTGGGTTACAACACCGCCAGTTGTTGCTCGTGAAGTGCTGTTAGCACAGTCTACACTTGCTCCTGTGTTACTGGGGTTCAGTAATGTCAGCTGTTCCCCTGCTGTGTGAACGGCAAATAGTCCTGCTGCCTCCACCCTGTTCTCTTCTCATCCCTGGGTTACAACACCGCCAGTTGTTTCTCGGAAGTGCTGTTAGCACAGTCTACACTTGCTCCGTGTTACTGGGGTTCAGTAATGTCAGCTGTTCCCCTGCTGTGTGAACGGCAAAAGGGGGGGGGGGGGGGGGGGGGGGGGGGGGGGGGGGGGGGGGGGGTGTTACTGGGGTTCAGTAATGTCAGCTGTTCCCCTGCTGTGTGAACGGCAAATAGTCCTGCTGCCTCCACCCTGTTCTCTTCTCATCCCTGGGTTACAACACCGCCAGTTGTTCTGGAAGTGCTGTTAGCACAGTCTACACTTGCTCCTGTGTTACTGGGGTTCAGTAATGTCAGCTGTTCCCCTGCTGTGTGAACGGCAAAAGTCCTGCTGCCTCCACCCTGTTCTCTTCTCATCCCTGGTTACAACACCGCCAGTTGTTTCTCGGAAGTGCTGTTAGCACAGTCTACACTTGCTCCTGTGTTACTGGGGTTCAGTAATGTCAGCTGTTCCCCTGCTGTGTGAACGGCAAATAGTCCTGCTGCCTCACCCTGTTCTCTTCTCATCCCTGGGTTACAACACCGCCAGTTGTTCTTGGAAGTGCTGTTAGCACAGTCTACACTTGCTCCTGTGTTACTGGGGTTCAGTAATGTCAGCTGTTCCCCTGCTGTGTGAACGGCAAATAGTCCTGCTGCCTCCACCCTGTTCTCTTCTCATCCTGGGTTACAACACCGCCAGTTGTTCTTGGAAGTGCTGTTAGCACAGTCTACACTTGCTCCTGTGTTACTGGGGTTCAGTAATGTCAGCTGTTCCCCTGCTGTGTGAACGGCAAATAGTCCTGCTGCCTCCACCCTGTTCTCTTCTCATCCCTGGGTTACAACACCGCCAGTTGTTGCTTGGAAGTGCTGTTAGCACAGTCTACACTTGCTCCCGTGTTACTGGGGTTCAGTAATGTCAGCTGTTCCCCTGCTGTGTGAACGGCAAAAGTCCTGCTGCCTCCACCCTGTTCTCTTCTCATCCCTGGGTTACAACACCGCCAGTTGTTCTGGAAGTGCTGTTAGCACAGTCTACACTTGCTCCCGTGTTACTGGGGTTCAGTAATGTCAGCTGTTCCCCTGCTGTGTGAACGGCAAAAGTCGCTGCCTCCACCCTGTTCTCTTCTCATCCCTGGGTTACAACACCGCCAGTTGTTCTTGGAAGTGCTGTTAGCACAGTCTACACTTGCTCCTGGTTACTGGGTTCAGTAATGTCAGCTGTTCCCCGCTGTGTGAACGGCAAAAGTCCTGCTGCCTCCACCTGTTCTCTTCTCATCCTGGGTTACAACACCGCCATTGTTTTGGAAGTGCTGTTAGCACAGTCTACACTTGCTCGGTTACTGGGGTTCAGTAATGTCAGCTGTTCCCCTGCTGTGTGAACGGCAAAAGTCCTGCTGCCTCCACCCTGTTCTCTTTCATCCCTGGGTTACACACCGCCAGTTGTTTCTCGGAAGTGCTGTTAGCACAGTCTACACTTGCTCCGTGTTACTGGGTTCAGTAATGTCAGCTGTTCCCCTGCTGTGTGAACGGCAAATAGTCCTGCTGCCCCACCCTGTTCTCTTCTCATCCTGGGTTACAACACCGCCAGTTGTTCTTGGAAGTGCTGTTAGCACAGTCTACACTTGCTCCGTGTTACTGGGGTTCAGTAATGTCAGTGTTCCCCTGCTGTGTGAACGGCAAATAGTCCTGCTGCCTCCACCCTGTTCTCTTCTCATCCCTGGGTTACAACACCGCCAGTTGTTTCTGGAAGTGCTGTTAGCACAGTCTACACTTGCTCCTGTGTTACTGGGGTTCAGTAATGTCAGCTGTTCCCCTGCTGTGTGAACGGCAAAAGTCCTGCTGCCTCCACCCTGTTCTCTTCTCATCCCTGGGTTACAACACCGCCAGTTGTTGCTTGGAAGTGCTGTTAGCACAGTCTACACTTGCTCCGTGTTACTGGGGTTCAGTAATGTCAGCTGTTCCCCTGCTGTGTGAACGGCAAATAGTCCTGCTGCCTCCACCCTGTTCTCTTCTCATCCCTGGGTTACAACACCGCCAGTTGTTTCTCGGAAGTGCTGTTAGCACAGTCTACACTTGCTCCCGTGTTACTGGGGTTCAGTAATGTCAGCTGTTCCCCTGCTGTGTGAACGGCAAAAAGTCCTGCTGCCTCCACCCTGTTCTCTTCTCATCCCTGGGTTACAACACCGCCAGTTGTTTCTTGGAAGTGCTGTTAGCACAGTCTACACTTGCTCCTGTGTTACTGGGGTTCAGTAATGTCAGCTGTTCCCCTGCTGTGTGAACGGCAAATAGTCCTGCTGCCTCCACCCTGTTCTCTTCTCATCCCTGGGTTACAACACCGCCAGTTGTTTCTCGGAAGTGCTGTTAGCACAGTCTACACTTGCTCCCGTGTTACTGGGGTTCAGTAATGTCAGCTGTTCCCCTGCTGTGTGAACGGCAAAAAGTCCTGCTGCCTCCACCCTGTTCTCTTCTCATCCCTGGGTTACAACACCGCCAGTTGTTTCTCGGAAGTGCTGTTAGCACAGTCTACACTTGCTCCCGTGTTACTGGGGTTCAGTAATGTCAGCTGTTCCCCTGCTGTGTGAACGGCAAACAGTCCTGCTGCCTCAACTTTAATTTCCATGGGTACCTTCTGCTACCCATCCGGGTTCCAGTACCGTCAGCTGGTTCTCCGCAGTACCTTTGGCCTAGGTGCCTCCATGTCGGTATCCGAGTTCCAGCAACGTCTGCTGGTCCTTGGTAGTGCTTTGGAGCACAGGTACCTCCTTCTTAGTAACCCTGTCCCAGTAACGTCAGCTGGTCCTCGGTTGTGCCATTGGCTCTTTTCCTTCTGCTGACCCTCCGGGTTCCAGCACAGTCAGCTGGTCCTCGTTACTTTCATTGGCTCTTGTACCTTCTGCTACCCATCCGGGTTCCAGTACCGTCAGCTGGTTCTCCGCAGTGCCTTTGGCCTAGGTGCCTCCATGTCGGTATCCGAGTTCCAGCAACGTCTGCTGGTCCTTGGTAGTGCTTTGGAGCACAGGTACCTCCTGCTTAGTAACCCTGTCCCAGTAACGTCAGCTGGTCCTCGGTTGTGCCATTGGCTCTTTTCCTTCTGCTGACCCTCCGGGTTCCAGCACAGTCAGCTGGTCCTCGTTACTTTCATTGGCTCTTGTACCTTCTGCTACCCATCCGGGTTCCAGTACCGTCAGCTGGTTCTCCGCAGTGCCTTTGGCCTAGGTGCCTCCATGTCGGTATCCGAGTTCCAGCAACGTCTGCTGGTCCTTGGTAGTGCTTTGGAGCACAGGTACCTCCTGCTTAGTAACCCTGTCCCAGTAACGTCAGCTGGTCCTCGGTTGTGCCATTGGCTCTTTTCCTTCTGCTGACCCTCCGGGTTCCAGCACAGTCAGCTGGTCCTCGTTACTTCCATTGGCTTTTGTACCATCACCAACAGGACAAAGAAGGTTAAGACAAACTACAAGATACAGAACAAGAGACAGAAGAACAATAAGCAGAAGATCAAAAAGCAGAAGAACATTAAGTATAAGACCAAAATGAAGAGCAAAATATATGCTCTAAATTCTAAGCAGAAGAAGACTAAGCAGTGTATGGGGGTGAGTCCGTTCCTCCTCGTGGTGCCCCTGGAAAATGCCTGATGCTGCTGCAGGCTAAACTGAACGCGGACAAATACTGTTGTAATTAAAATCTTTCGTGACAGCAAGAACGGAAGGATGAAAATTCAGAGTTTTACAGATTACAAGTACAGGAATGTCTGTCACAAATAAGAATATGATGAAAAGGATGAATAGGAAGAAGATGAAGAAGTAGAATATGAAGAATAATAACTGTTTAATAAGAACAATATAAGTAATGTTAACAAAAAGATGAATAGCAAGAAGTTTTAGAAGATTAAGAAGGTGAAGATGAAGAATAATTTGATGAGAAAGATGATGCTGCTGAAAATTATGAAGGAGAAAGTGTGTGAAAAGTTAAAAAGGTGAAGACCATGGAAGTTGTGAAACAGACATATTTGACAAAATAGAAAAAAGGTTAACAACATTGTCAATTTGTTCGTCAATCCGAACGTATTTCCTAAAAAAAAAAAATTAATGCTATTCCATTGGATTGGGTCAAACATCTATGCCTTTAATGTCTCCTCAACCTCCCCCAATACATTCTACATTACTCTTTCTTGTTTTCCTTCATGTACAATTAACCAACAAGGCAAGAATGGGTTTTTTTTAATTTCGATATTTTGTTCCCATAGACTTACATGGGACTTCCGGTATCGGTATCGGGTATCGCCGATATTTTTGTGATATCGGCGATACCATTCCGATTCCGATACTTTAGGATATCGGAAAGTATCGCTCAACTCTAGTGTTGAGCATTCCGATACCGCAAGTATCGGGTATCGGCCGATATTCGCTGTATGGGAATTCCGATACTTAGTTCCGATATTTTTCCTATATCGTATACCGGAATCGGAAGTTCCCATAATTCTTTGAGAGGCAGTGTGATTTTAGTCAGCCAATGAGGAATCCTACGAAGTGTGGGCACATCCTGTAATGCTGCGGTCATCTTAACTAATGGCATGGCTGTGATTGGCTGCTGAAATGATGTCAGAATGCACTATAAAAGGCGCCGCCGCCATTTTAGCGTCACTGTGCTGTGAATTCAGATAGGGACAGAACGCTGCTCTGCTGACTCTGAGGGACAGTTAGAGATTGCGATTTTGTGTACTTTGCTTTAGGCAGGCTAGTTTACCAACCGCTGTGTAAAGCTTCCTTTTGCCTTGCAGTGTTGTTTTAACAGCTCTGTGCAAGGTGTGTGTGTGAGAGTGCAGGTGACGCTGCAGTTTGCTCTGCATCCAACGCTGTCTGTAAGCATCTGCACGTGTCACTCACAGACTCTTTTTTTTTCTTTAGTGTAATTCTAGCTGCTCCATTCAATAGAAATTATAGTGTGATGCGCTTCCATCCGTATACAATACATTGGTTGCAAACACTATAGAAGTACAGAAAGGAGCCTTTCACAGATAGTGAACAGTTGTGTTTCAGTGTTCACTGCAGTCTGTGAGGTTTTTTTTTTTTTTTTAAATGCAGATCACGCTCCAGTTACTTCTTCAACTAATGCTGCGTGTACTCTGCTGAGTGTCTGTCACTGGCTCATCCTTGTCATTTTTCTAAAATTGGTGCTGCTTTATTCTATTTTCAATTTACTAAAATCTACTAGTGTGACGCTCTTCCATCAAAATACAATACATTGCTTGCAAACATAATAGAAGTCCACAAAAAGGCCTTTCACAGCAAGTGAACAGTTGTGTTCACTGTTCACTCTAGTCTGAGGTTTAAATTTTTGGTAGGAGTGTAGATCCCGCTCCACTTACTTCAACCACCGCTGCGTGTACTCTGCTGAGTGTCTGTCACTGGCTCATCCTTGTCATTTTTCTAAAATTGGTGCTGCTTTATTCTATTTTCAATTTACTAAAATCTATTAGTGTGACGCTCTTCCATCAAAATACAATACATTGCTTGCAAACATAATAGAAGTCCACAAAAAGGCCTTTCACAGCAAATGAACAGTTGTGTTCACTGTTCACTCTAGTCTGAGGTTTAAATTTTTGGTAGGAGTGTAGATCCCGCTCCACTTACTTCAACCACCGCTGCGTGTACTCTGCTGAGCGTGTCTCACTGCCTCATCCTTCACATTTTTCTCGAATTGGTGCTGCTTTATTCTATTTTCAATTTACTAAAATCTATTAGTGTGACGCTCTTCCATCAAAATACAATACATTGCTTGCAAACATAATAGAAGTCCACAAAAAGGCCTTTCACAGCAAGTGAACAGTTGTGTTCACTGTTCACTCTAGTCTGAGGTTTAAATTTTTGGTAGGAGTGTAGATCCCGCTCCACTTACTTCAACCACCGCTGCGTGTACTCTGCTGAGCGTGTCTCACTGCCTCATCCTTCACATTTTTATCGAATTGGTGCTGCTTTATTCTATTTTCAATTTACTAAAATCTATTAGTAACTGAAAATATATAATAGGTACAGAAGGGCTTCAAAACCAAAATCATAGAATCATGCCCTATAGGCAATCCTTTATTGATAAAATACCTCAATGGGTAGCACCCAAAAACAACCGTGATAAAAAACAAAAAACAAAGTGTATTCCTAACTTAAAAGCTATGGGGATAGCCTAGAGTCCCTGATGTAGGTCTGGGCTGTCACCTGCCTAACAGCGGAGGTTGGCACCCTAGGGGGAAGCGTTGTGGCGCCCCCGCTCCACGATGGCTGACCCTAGGGTCCCTGTTAGGCCCTTACACCTTAGGGGATACCTCTACCCAGATAGTAGGGAGACCCTAACATTAATACAGAGACCAGCTAACATTAAAGGTGACCCTAACTCCCCAAAGTATTAAAAACAATTCACAACACACGGGGTGGTAGGAAGTATAATGGAGATTGGCACAGATCTGCTGTACAACACTGCTAGTATACAGCAGCCTCCTTTTATGAACAGGAGTTATGATAAAACTGCCTTCTTGTGCCACAGCTTAATGAAAGTGAATGTGAACAGTCTCATATTTGTTCACTCACTAGTCAAAGCTCCTCCGTGTATAGGAAATCTAAATGTGTGTGCATACCAGACAGTCAAATAAAAGCTAAGATGCGATCTATAATTGTCAGCTTTTGGACCAAAAGTCTAGTCTGAACTTATAAACACACTGAAAGAATGACTAGAGCATATAATGACTGGAATAAATAAGACGCATCGGCGTCATGAGAAGGTCATTGACACTTGATTTTAGTGTCGTGTTAGGGGATAGCAATATTTGAAGATAAATGTATAAGGCAGCAAGATATAATTGATGTATACCTTCCCTAGCAATGCCCGATGTACCGAATAGGAGAAAGGTACAGATATAACATTCCTACAGGTATGGTGCTAAAGGGGAATAGGTATATATATTTGACTTCCTGTATGTAGAATACTAATCACCCTCATCATGATGTGGATACACTGAGAAACTCCATTATAAAATGTTATTAATAAGAAATGCGTAACGATACTCATCATTTCTCATGGTCACCCCACCACCATCAATAGTAGCGCCTCAACGCGTTTCGCCCCATGGGCTCATCAGGAGGCCAGATGTACAGATGTCCGGTGTCAAAATGACATGGTGCAGAGACTAACAGATGCTGTGTGACTTCCTCATATTTATACCTGCCGCCTAATGGAGACACTCCACCCCCCTGTGCGGGCTCGCCTTCATAGGCTCCTTCCCCTTATATGGCTCCACCAATAGGCTCGTGGGGAAAGCTCTGACCTCATCAGGGGCGTATCTCTATCGCCCTGCGTCAGAGAAGCAGTGCATGCTGGAAGTGGGAGGGGTGTCTAGGTCCTGACTAGTTGCGTACAGAGCGACCTTAACCCCTGCACAGGCTATGCATAACATATGTTCCTGGTGGCGACTCCACTAAAACACAGCGGCCAGAACGGCTAACTTTCAAAGGGCTCATGGCTCACCGGTTCAAGCCCCACCTGGGAGCCTCAGTAGTAGGCATACCCCCACATAGATGAGTATGTCCCTAATTTATCCTATCCACCGGAAGATAATCCAAGATGGCATAGGATAATATTTTAACAAAAATGTATAGAGGGACATAGAACATAAATGGAAAAAGGTCGACAGTAATACGAGAGTCATTCTGATACATAGAATATAATGGTCACCCATTATAGGGGAACATAAAACATAGAATTGTATAGTCAGTTTAATCAAGTAGTCCAAAACAACGTCTTGGCTATAGGAAACAGGCAAATGACATCTGCTCGTTTAATCCATATGGTTCGAGTGATTCTAGCCTAAAGATCCATTCACACTCGCGTCTGAGGATAATTTTGTCCACGTCACCCCCTCTCGGATTTAGCTTAACAACCTCCAGAATCATGAACTTAACCTCACCCATTCTCCCACCATGTTGATTGTTGATGTGTCTCGCCAGGGGAGTATCCCTGTTATTTCTGATGTCACCCATGTGTTCTCCCACCCTCCTTCTAAATTCTCTTTTTGTTTTGCCCACATAGTCCTTGGGACAAGTGCACGTCCCCTTATATACCACAGCCGTGGTCTTGCAATTAGCAAAATCTCTTAAATAGAATCTTCTTCCTGTGTGAGCACTACGGAAGGATTTCATAGGTGACATCCATTTGCACAGACTGCAGTCGCCACAAGTGAAGAAACCAATGGGCTTTCTATCTAGCCATGTACCTGCTTTCAATGTTTTTTTGTATTGGCTATGTACCAGACGATCCTTAATGGATCTACCTTTTCTATAGGTAATATTGGGTCTTTCACCCACCCAATCTCTCAGATCTGGGTCCATTTTTAGAATGTCCCAGTGTTTCATTAGAATACTCCTAATTTGCATATGTTGAGAGTCAAAGGTACCGATAATTCTGTTAATATCTGTATCATCACGATCTGGTTTCTTATGTAAAAGCTGTTGTCTGTCTGTTCTCCTAGCATGCTGGAAAGCTGTATCAATAACATGATGGGGATAACCTCTTTCCTTAAACCTCCTCTGCATATCTCCTGCCTGTAGAAGAAACGCATCATAATTCGAACAGTTCCGTCTGAGCCTGAGGAACTGTCCCTTAGGGATACCTCTTTTTAGGGGAACAGGGTGGTGGCTATCCCAGTGGAGGAGACTGTTGGTACTGGTTGGTTTCCGATATATTCTTGTGGACAGATTACCTACAGTTTCTCTTCTAATACTGATGTCCAAAAATGACAGTTCGCTCTTCTGTATTTCGAAAGTGAACCTAAGGTTCAGTTCGTTGGTATTCAATTCATTTACGAAACTTTCAAAATTCTCCTTTGTGCCTGTCCATATAATGAATACATCGTCGATGTATCTGTACCATAGTGTAATCATATCCTGCCACCATCTCTCCTCGCCAAACACCTCAGTTTCCTCCCACCAGCCCAGGAACAAATTGGCGTACGAGGGGGCACAGGGGCTCCCCATCGCTGTGCCCCTGAGCTGGTGGAGGTGCATGCCATCAAAGGTGAAGGAGTTGTGGGTCAGTACAAAGTCAAGTAACCTGACTACAAAATCATTATGTTCCCCACATCCCACAGACCTCTGTCTAAGATAGAATTCTACACCCTTGATGCCCAGGTGGTGAGGGATGCTACTATACAGGGCTTCGATGTCAATGGAGGCCAACCAGAAATCTTCCTCTAGGTGAATATCTTCTAGTTTGAGTATCAGATCGGAGGTGTCCCTCAAATATGAGGGTAATGATGTCACAAATGGACGAAGTATCTCATCGATATATACCCCACAATTCTGGGTGAGGGAATTTACGCCAGACACGATGGGTCTGCCCTTCAAAGGGGCCAGTCCCTTATGGATCTTTGGCAAAGCGTAGAAGGTGGCTAACACCGGAAACTTGGGAAGCAGGAAATTATATTCAGTCTTAGATATGAGCCTCGACCCCAACCCGCCCTCAAGCAGGCCCTGTAACATCTCCTTATAATCCAGCATAGGGTTTTTGCTCAAGACCTCAAATGTCTCTCTGTCAAGCAGTATATCTAGGCACATCTTACGGTATTTGGAATGATCCATGATGACTAGATTCCCCCCCTTATCCGAGGGTTTGACAATGAGCTGATCATTCTTGCTCAACCTTTCAAGTGCCTCACGCTCACTGCATGACAGGTTATCCTCTTCCCCAAACCCAGTGACCTTAAGTTTTTTGAGATCTCTTTCCACCAATGACAAGAATATGTCAATATTGCTCGTATCCCCAGCAGGAGGCATCCTCTCACTCTTATTTTTAAGTTTAGTGAAGGGGCCCTTACCATCTTCACTTGACCTCTCATTTTCATTGAGAAGATCACGTAGGGCTTGATATCCCTCCATATCCTCTTCATGTATACCATATCTTTGACACTCCTCACGATCGTGTTGTAGAAAAAACTTTTTCCATTTCAGTTTCCTGCCGAACAGGTTAAGATCTTTTACCCATTCAAAACAGTTAAAGTTATTTGTGGGCACAAAACTCAGGCCTCTTAACAGTACATCTACTTCCTCCCTTGTGAGCTCATGCGAGGTCAGGTTGATAACCCGTCCCCTGGTTAATTGAACCGGGTCCTGAGATGATATCCTGTCCTCGCACTTTGCTCCAAAAAAGATGAAGAGGATAAAGAGGAAGATGCAGCTGGGACTAAGGATGAGGCTCCTGCTCCCATGGGGTTGGTTTCTATGGGGAATGCCATCTGGTAACCTCTCTCGAGGTACCCCTTCCCTTCCTGGAGTACCTTCCTCCTCGACCCCTTCCTGATTGCCATCTATTCCTATGAAAGGATCCTCTTTGTTGTTGTATCCCTCTTAGGCCTATATCAGCCCTTTCAGTATCGGAGGTGTCAATATCAGAAGAGGATGCCTCCGATGGTATGTCTTTTTGAAAGTTAAACACTTGGTTATCGCTAAAGTCTTTTAGGTCCCGCTGAAATTGTATTTGCTTACGTTCTTTTAGTAGAGACTGATATCTCTCCACTGACGTTTGCAAAAGTCCCTCCCTTCTGTTAAAGTCTGGATCAGTTTTAAATTTTAGTACTCCCTCAATCAGTTTATTGAGAAGTGCGGTGGACTTTTCAAAAACTTTTTTCTCCTCTATGAGCAGGATTTGCATAAACCTGATTGAGGACTCAATGGATTCCTTATACCAGATGCTCATAAACTCCTGTGTAGCGATTCTAGGTGAGGGATTTATATTGATCCTCAATCCTCTAGGGACAATGCGATTTTTTAGATAGTTTTCAATTGTCCTGATTTCCCACCAGGATTTCAAATGCCCCTTGTAAGCTCCATAGAGTTCATTAAACATATTTTTAAGAGTCAGCGGACCCGTGGGGTTCGTTGATGTGCCCCCTACGCTAAATGCCTGATTAGCATCCTCCAGCCAAAGATCAGGGTTAATTGGACCTACCAAAAAACTGGCCATAACAAAACCAGAATAAGTAACTGAAAATATATAATAGGTACAGAAGGGCTTCAAAACCAAAATCATAGAATCATGCCCTATAGGCAATCCTTTATTGATAAAATACCTCAATGGGTAGCACCCAAAAACAACCGTGATAAAAAACAAAAAACAAAGTGTATTCCTAACTTAAAAGCTATGGGGATAGCCTAGAGTCCCTGATGTAGGTCTGGGCTGTCACCTGCCTAACAGCGGAGGTTGGCACCCTAGGGGGAAGCGTTGTGGCGCCCCCGCTCCACGATGGCTGACCCTAGGGTCCCTGTTAGGCCCTTACACCTTAGGGGATACCTCTACCCAGAAAGTAGGGAGACCCCTAACATTAATACAGAGACCAGCTAACATTAAAGGTGACCCTAACTCCCCAAAGTATTAAAAACAATTCACAACACACGGGGTGGTAGGAAGTATAATGGAGATTGGCACAGATCTGCTGTACAACACTGCTAGTATACAGCAGCCTCTTTTTATGAACAGGAGTTATGATAAAACTGCCTTCTTGTGCCACAGCTTAATGAAAGTGAATGTGAACAGTCTCATATTTGTTCACTCACTAGTCAAAGCTCCTCCAGTGTATAGGAAATCTAAATGTGTGTGCATACCAGACAGTCAAATAAAAGCTAAGATGCGATCTATAATTGTCAGCTTTTGGACCAAAAGTCTAGTCTGAACTTATAAACACACTGAAAGAATGACTAGAGCATATAATGACTGGAATAAATAAGACGCATCGGCGTCATGAGAAGGTCATTGACACTTGATTTTAGTGTCGTGTTAGGGGATAGCAATATTTGAAGATAAATGTATAAGGCAGCAAGATATAATTGATGTATACCTTCCCTAGCAATGCCCGATGTACCGAATAGGAGAAAGGTACAGATATAACATTCCTACAGGTATGGTGCTAAAGGGGAATAGGTATATATATTTGCCTTCCTGTACGTATAATACTAATCACCCCTCATCATGATGTGGATACACTGAGAAACTCCATTATAAAATGTTATTAATAAGAAATGCGTAACGATACTCATCATTTCTCATGGTCACCCCACCACCATCAATAGTAGCGCCTCAACGCGTTTCGCCCCATGGGCTCATCAGGAGGCCAGATGTACAGATGTCCGGTGTCAAAATGACATGGTGCAGAGACTAACAGATGCTGTGTGACTTCCTCATATTTATACCTGCCGCCTAATGGAGACGCTCCACCCCCCTGTGCGGGCTCGCCTTCATAGGCTCCTCCCCCTTATATGGCTCCACCAATAGGCTCGTGGGGAAAGCTCTGACCTCATCAGGGGGCATATCTCTTTGGGGAGTTAGGGTCACCTTTAATGTTAGCTGGTCTCTGTATTTATGTTAGGGGTCTCCCTACTATCTGGGTAGAGGTATCCCCTAAGGTGTAAGGGCCTAACAGGGACCCTAGGGTCAGCCATCGTGGAGCGGGGGCGCCACAACGCTTCCCCCTAGGGTGCCAACCTCCGCTGTTAGGCAGGTGACAGCCCAGACCTACATCAGGGACTCTAGGCTATCCCCATAGCTTTTAAGTTAGGAATACACTTTGTTTTTTGTTTTTTATCACGGTTGTTTTTGGGTGCTACCCATTGAGGTATTTTATCAATAAAGGATTGCCTATAGGGCATGATTCTATGATTTTGGTTTTGAAGCCCTTCTTTACCTATTATATATTTTCAGTTACTTATTCTGGTTTTGTTATGGCCAGTTTTTTGGTAGGTCCAATTAACCCTGATCTTTAGCTGGAGGATGCTAATCAGGCATTTAGCGTAGGGGGCACATCAACGAACCCCATGGGTCCGCTGACTCTTAAAAATCTGTTTAATGAACTCTATGGAGCTTACAAGTTGCATTTGAAATCCTGGTGGGAAATCAGGACAATTGAAAACTATCTAAAAAATCGCATTGTCCCTAGAGGATTGAGGATCAATATAAATCCCTCACCTAGAATCGCTACACAGGAGTTTATGAGCATCTGGTATAAGGAATCCATTGAGTCCTCAATCAGGTTTATGCAAATCCTGCTCATAGAGGAGAAAAAAGTTTTTGAAAAGTCCACCGCACTTCTCAATAAACTGATTGAGGGAGTACTAAAATTTAAAACTGATCCAGACTTTAACAGAAGGGAGGGACTTTTGCAAACGTCAGTGGAGAGATATCAGTCTCTATGTAGTGTATGTAGTACAGTTCATATAGCGTCTTGTGCTTGGGTGCGATGAAAACACAGGAGTCACAGGTTTGATATAGAAAAGTCCTGTATTACTTCATACAAGTTGGCAGAAATAGTCACACAGTTTGCAGACACAGAAACAGGAGACACAGCAGGCCAGAGTAATCCAAGCTCAGCAATCACTCTCCAATACAGATTCAGGATCTTCTTCTCTGTTACCGTAAGTCCATGCAAACGTGGGTCTTTCAAAGAGCAGGGTTCAGAGTCCACAAGTGCTTCAGAGTTCCTCAGTAGGAATAGCTGGAGTACAAGGTCCAAGGCTTACAGGAGTCAAGTCACAGGTTCACTGCAGGCTAGATTCTGAAGCACTGATTGCTCAGCTGTGGCTGCTTAAGAAGCAAAGGAGAGAATCAGGTCGGGAACATGCAAGCTGGAAACTCCATTTTGACTGAGGGCAAGATAGCTGCAGCAAGACAGAAAGTAAAATGGCTGACGAACAAACTGAGTTTCAGGAATATATACATAGAACCTTACATTACTCCCCCCTTAAGGACAACCTCCGGATGACCTCAGACCAGGCTTGTGTGGGTACCTCTGATGAAACTGACGGAGCAAGCGAGGAGCATTAACGTTATTGACCGGTTCCCATGAGTTGTCCTCCACTGGGTAGCCCTGCCATTTAATCAGATATTGTAACTGATTTCTATACAACCTGGAATCTAAAATCCTTTCCACCACAAATTCTTCCTGACCATCGACTAGCACTGGGTCAGGGCAAGGAGAGGAACGTCCAGGAAACGTATTGGGTGTCGCAGCCTTTAGTAGGGATACATGAAAGACAGGGTGGATTCTCATAGTTCTGGGCAGTTGAAGACGACAAGCAACGGCACTTATAATTTTACTGATTTTATAGGGTCCAATGTACTTATGTCCCAACTTAGACGATGGAATCCTTAACTTAAGATTTCTGGTTGACAGCCAGACCAAGTCTCCTACCTTGAAAGCTGGTGCAGGTTTACGAAATTTATCTGCTGCTTTCTTGTACCTTTCTTGAGCCGATTCCAGATTTTCCTTTAGAAGATCCATATTCTTCTGTAAAGACGTGATTCTTTCAGCCACTGCTGGTAAAGGCGTTTCTATGGGAAATCGTGGTAGAATGTTAGGATGATAACCTAGATTAGAGTAAAAAGGAGACTGTTTAGTGGAGGCACTCTGAGAGTTGTTATACGAGAACTCAGCTAATGGAAGTAGATCCACCCAATCATCCTGTAGGTGGCAGATAAAGCAGCAGAGATACTGCTCCAGGGTTTGATTGGTTCGTTCGGTCTGTCCATTAGTCTGGGGATGAAAAGCAGAAGAAAGGTTTACTTTAATGTCCAATGCTGCACAGAAATTTTGCCAAAACCTAGAAGTGAATTGCACCCCTCGATCCGAAATAACCTCATCCGGTACTCCATGTAAGCGAAACACATCTTTAATCATCAAATCTGATGTCTGTTTTGCAGTGGGTAAGCCGACACAAGGGATAAAATGAGCTGCCTTTGTTAGACGGTCAACCACCACTAGAATGGCGTTCTTCCCCTGAGAGGTTGGTAACTCCACAATGAAGTCCATAGAAATGGATCCCCACGGGCGGGACGGGGTGGGAAGAGGCTGTAACAGACCAGTTGGTGAGGAGCGAGGTGTTTTGCATCTTGCACAGACCTCACATGAAGTGACATAATTCAAAACATCCTTCCTGCAAGTGGGCCACCAAAAGAAACGAGAAAGAAATTCCTGTGTCTTTAGAATTCCTCTATGCCCAGCTATCTTGGAATCGTGAATGAGTTGCAATACTCTTAATCTGACTGTTTCAGGAATATACAGACGTTGTCCCTGAATCCACACACCATTCTTAAAGACAAGACTTACTGTAACGGGTCTGGTAGGTGGAACCACTGACGGAAACGGGTCTGGTTGGTGGAACCACTAAGCTTTATTATACAAGACAATTTACTTGCAAGAGAGCGGGTGGCATCCGGGAATAGGACAGGGAATCACGGCAATTAGCCAGGCAGCCTCTGGACAGGCAGGTTGTCACGGCAAGTGACCAAGGAAGTCTCTGGACAGGCAGGTTGTCACGGCAAGTGACCTGGGCAGTCTCTGGACAGGCAGGTTGTCACGGCAAGTGACCTGGGCAGTCTCTGGACAGGCAGGTTGTCACGGCAAGTGACCAGGGCAAGCTCTGGACAGGCAGGTTGTCACGGCAAGTGACCAGGGCAGTCTCTGGACAGGCAGGGTGTCACGGCAAGTGACCTGGGCAGTCTCTGGACAGGCAGGTTGTCACGGCAAGTGACCAGGGCAATCTCTGGACAGGCAGGTTGTCACGGCAAGTGACCAGGGCAGTCTCTGGACAGGCAGGTTGTCACGGCAAGTGACCTGGGCAGTCTCTGGACAGGCAGGTTGTCACGGCAAGTGACCAGGGCAGTCTCTGGACAGGCAGGTTGTCACGGCAAGTGACCAGGGCAGTCTCTGACAGGCAGGTTGTCACGGCAAGTGACCAGGGCAGTCTCTGGGCAGGCAGGTTTGTCACGGCAAGTGACCAGGGCAGTCTCTAGACAAACAGGCATATACGACCTGAGCTGGTGGAGCCTCCTGGTAGGCTGCAGTCGGATGGCAGATGATCGCTCCCAGGAGAGCAGGCAAGAGTCTCTGGAATAGCCGGGGATCTCTGCTGATGATGTCCGAACCTCTAGATAGAGCTGCAGTCGAATGGCAGATGATCGCTCCCAGGTGAGCAGGCAAGAGTCTCTGCAATAGCCGGGGATCTCCGCAGATGATGTCCGAACCTCTCGATAGAGCTGCAGTCGGATGGCAGATGATCGCTCCCAGGTGAGCAGGCAACAGCCGGGGATCTCTGCTGAAGATGTCCGAACCTCTGGATAGAGCTGCAGTCAGATGGCCGGCAGGCAAACAGACAGGTAACAGGCAGGCAACTGGAAACAGGAGCTGATGGCTGAAGCAGAGTTAGACTGCACAGAAACAACATTGCTCGGGCACCTCCATTAAGGAGGAAGCCCTTAATATAGGGTGGAGTCCACCAGCATTGGCTGGAGACTGATTTGGAAAATGCGCGCGGCTCCTTTAAGAGCGGGGGAGGGTGCGGGCGCGCGCCCTAAGGCCAGCAGCAGGGAAGGAGCGCGCGGGACCAGCAGGGCGGAAGGAGGACGCCGAGGATGCCAGAGGCGCAGAGGAGGCTGGGAGCACTGAGGACGCTGAGCGCAGGTGAGGAGAGCGACGTCCTTGTCTGGCAGCAGGCAGGGACGCGGGCGCTACACTTACGTCCCTTGGGGGTTGTGCCAAAAAGGAATCCGCATGGTATGCTTCCTTGATGTCCTTAAGTAGGTCTTGATTATGAATTACTCCTAGGAATCTAGAGTCAGGAAGAATAGTCTTAGGAGGAGTAATTGGACGTGTCTCTGCTGAGTAAATCCTAGAGAGTGCATCAGCCTTTCCATTGCGCGATCCTGGTCTATAAGAGATGATAAAATTAAATTGGTTTAAGAAAAGATTCCAGCGAGCCTGGCGAGGAGTCAGGCACTTAGCCGACCTGATAAACTCAAGGTTACGATGGTCTGTCAGGACGACTATTTGCTGTGCAGCTCCCTGAAGAAGGTGTCTCCATTCTTTGAAGGCGGCAATAATGGCCAACAACTCTCTATTGCCCACATCGTAGTTCCTCTCAGCCAAAGACAACTGCTGGGAAAAGAAGGCACAGGGATGCAAGACATTCTTCTCACCTGTTCTCTGAGAGAGTATAGCTCCAACGGCACAGTCTGAAGCATCCACCTCTATTATGAAGGCAAGCTCGGGGTTGGGATGTACTAGGATAGGTGCAGTGGTAAATTTATCTTTTAGACGGGAAAATGCTTCCTGGGCTTGGGGAGTCCAGGAAAACCTAGACTCTTTCCGGGTAAGTTGACTGATAGGTGACACTACCTCAGAGAAATTTCTAATGAAACGTCTATAGAAGTTGGCAAACCCGATGAAGCGCTGTACCTCCTTCACATTTCTAGGACTTGGCCAATCCTTGATGGCTTGGGTTTTGCTTCCATCCATACTAATTCCTTGTGTAGACAGTACATACCCAGAAATTGAATTTCGGTCCTATGGAATTCACACTTTTCAAGTTTGATGTAAAGATGATTTTGTCTTAGACGTTCCAAGACCATTCTCACATGTCCATGATGTTCCTCTGTGGAGTTAGAAAAAATTAGAATATCATCCAAATAAATTACTACGAATGTATCTAGGAGATCCCTGAAGATGTCATTCACCAAGTGTTGGAAAGTGGCTGGGGCGGTACTCAGACCAAAAGGCATAACTAGATATTCAAAGTGTCCATAGCGTGACCTGAATGCAGTCTTCCATTCATCCCCAGGTCTAATACGGACTAAGTTATAGGCCCACGAAGATCTAGTTTAGAAAAAATTTTTGCATGTCGCACTCTCTCCAATAACTCAGGGATTAAAGGCAATGGATAACGGTTTCTAATAGTAACCTTATTGAGTTCCCTATAGTCTACGCATGGTCTCAGAGATCCATCTTTCTTCTTTACAAAGAAGATGGGTGCACCTGCAGGAGATGAAGAGGGGCGTATGAAGCCCTTGGCTAGATTTTCATCTATGTAATCCTTTAAAGCCTTTAGCTCGGGCCCCGCCAGGGGGTAGATCTTACCAAAAGGTATCTCTGCTCCAGGCAATAATTCAATTGGACAATCATATGGACGGTGAGGAGGAAGCTGGTCAGCGTTCTTCTTGTCACATAACTCCACATAGTCCTGGTATACAGCTGGTAGTTCAGGGACTGACATGATTCCTTTAGGAACAGAGCAAGCTGAAACTTTTGGACTCATCTGTTTCTCTGGAAAGTGTAATTCCTTGGTCTCCCAGTTAATGGTAGGATTCTGAGCCTGCAGCCATGGTAGCCCTAGAATAATGGGAAAGTGGGGAGAAGAGATAAGCATAAAGGACAGTTTCTCTTGATGATCTTTACCCATAAGAACCCTCAAAGGCTCTGTTTCCTGATCCACTGGTCCAGAGGTCAGCAGGGAGCCATCCACAGTTTCCATCTGTACTGGAGTAGCCTTCTTCACTGAACGTATTCCCTGTTTCAGAGCAAAGGAGACATCCATAAAATTTCCACTTGCCCCTGAGTCGATCATAGCAGAGCTAGACACCCAAGCTGAGTCAACCAGAGTTTGATGGAAAGAAAGCAATGAGAATTGTTTTTCTTACAACTCAGCTGTGACACCGCTGAGGAAACTTGAAAAATGGCAGCGTTTACACAGTCAACGTCCTCAGAGGTAACGGAGTTTAAGTCCGAGAAATCAAGATCTGTTGCTGCAGATCTCTCTGGAGCCTGAGGCTCGGACCTGACAGATCCCCTCTCGCAACACTCACAATGAATGAGTGCTGCAGTAGTCTTACGAGAACGGCTGGGGCAGTTTATAATGAAGTGCCCTGACTTACCACAATAGAAACATAGATTCTCCTTAAAACGATGTTCCTTGCGTGCATCACTAACCCGTCGTTGTAAAGAGTCTACCTGCATGGGTTCAGGTTCAGGTTCCGTGTAATCCTACTCAAAGGTTCCTTAGCTGGAGAGGAAGGTAGGAAAAGGTTAGTACGATTGCTTTCGAACCATCTCTCTTGCCTGCGTTCAGTCAGACGAGTATCAATACGGATGCAGTAGTTAATAAAGTCACCTAACGCAGTGGGAGGGTCGGCACGAGCAAGTTCATCCTTAATCAGTGGAGATAACCCCTTTCGAAAAATAGATTTTTTGGCGGAACTGTCCCAGGTGGTATCAAGGGGCCATCTCCTGAAATCCAAGGCATATTCAGCTACCGAGTGCTTACCTTGGCGCAAAGCTAACATGGCTGCTTCAGCTGTTGCACCTCGATTGGGGTCATCAAACACCTGCCCCATGGCTGAAATAAAATCATCAAGGTGATTCAAACAATCATCCTCAGTCTCAATCAGAGGGTTTGCCCACATTAAAGCCTTGTTGGTAAGCAACATAATTATAGTAAGCACCTTAGATCGTTCAGTGGGAAATTGTGAAGCATGTGCAGAAAAAAAAAGATTGCATTGATTAATAAATCCCCTGAATTTCTCACGTTCACCGCCAAAACGAAAAGGGGGCAACTTGGGAATCCCAGCACTCGGGGCTACGGCAGGAGCCTGGACTCGCCCCTCTAGAACCTCAATCCTGGCTCGCAAATCCTGGGTAGTCTGTCCAACCACTTGCAAATTGTGATTATTGAGGTCCTGTAGATTTGTAAAACGGGTCTTTATATTCTGCAAATCTGCAAGGATATTATCAGTCACTCCGCAAAGTTCCTTTATGCGGGCCTCCATTTTCCAGATCTTTTAAGACAGGATTACTGGAAGAAGAGGAGAGAAAAAAAACAATAGTGTTCACCTGTGGCAACACTGCAGAGAGAAAAAAAAAATTAAGGAAACTGCTCACCTGGAATGGTTGTGAGAAGTCACAACCACTATCATCACAGAAAGTTTCAACCAGACATCTGATATCCAGAGTTACAGCAGACAAAAAAGAGAAAAGAAAGGAAAAAAACAAAAAAAAAACCAATAGTGTTTACCTGTGGTAACACTGCAAAAAGAAAAAACTTAAGGGAATTGCTCACCTGGAATGGTTGTGAGAAGTCACAACCACTGTCATCACAGAAAGTACAACCGGACGTCTGATATCCACAGTACAGCAGACACAGCCTTCCAGACCCAGCAGACACTAACGTTTTGGCTTCAGAATCTTGTAATGTATGTAGTACAGTTCATATAGCGTCTTGTGCTTGGGTGCGATGAAAACACAGGAGTCACAGGTTTGATATAGAAAAGTCCTGTATTACTTCATACAAGTTGGCAGAAATAGTCACACAGTTTGCAGACACAGAAACAGGAGACACAGCAGGCCAGAGTAATCCAAGCTCAGCAATCACTCTCCAATACAGATTCAGGATCTTCTTCTCTGTTACCGTAAGTCCATGCAAACGTGGGTCTTTCAAAGAGCAGGGTTCAGAGTCCACAAGTGCTTCAGAGTTCCTCAGTAGGAATAGCTGGAGTACAAGGTCCAAGGCTTACAGGAGTCAAGTCACAGGTTCACTGCAGGCTAGATTCTGAAGCACTGATTGCTCAGCTGTGGCTGCTTAAGAAGCAAAGGAGAGAATCAGGGCGGGAACATGCAAGCTGGAAACTCCATTTTGACTGAGGGCAAGATAGCTGCAGCAAGACAGAAAGTAAAATGGCTGACGAACAAACTGAGTTTCAGGAATATATACATAGAACCTTACACTCTACTAAAAGAACGTAAGCAAATACAATTTCAGCGGGACCTAAAAGACTTTAGCGATAACCAAGTGTTTAACTTTCAAAAAGACATACCATCGGAGGCATCCTCTTCTGATATTGACACCTCCGATACTGAAAGGGCTGATATAGGCCTAAGAGGGATACAACAACAAAGAGGATCCTTTCATAGGAATAGATGGCAATCAGGAAGGGGTCGAGGAGGAAGGTACTCCAGGAAGGGAAGGGGTACCTCGAGAGGAGGTTACCAGATGGCATTCCCATAGAAACCAACCCCATGGGAGCAGGAGCCTCATCCTTAGTCCCAGCTGCATCTTCCTCTTTATCCTCTTCATCTTTTTTGGAGCAAAGTGCGAGGACAGGATATCATCTCAGGACCCGGTTCAATTAACCAGGGGACGGGTTATCAACCTGACCTCGCATGAGCTCACAAGGGAGGAAGTAGATGTACTGTTAAGAGGCCTGAGTTTTGTGCCCACAAATAACTTTAATGTTTTGAATGGGTAAAAGATCTTAACCTGTTCGGCAGGAAACTGAAATGGAAAAAGTTTTTTCTACAACACGATCGTGAGGAGTGTCAAAGATATGGTATACATGAAGAGGATATGGAGGGATATCAAGCCCTACGTGATCTTCTCAATGAAAATGAGAGGTCAAGTGAAGATGGTAAGGGCCCCTTCACTAAACTTAAAAATAAGAGTGAGAGGATGCCTCCTGCTGGGGATACGAGCAATATTGACATATTCTTGTCATTGGTGGAAAGAGATCCCAAAAAACTTAAGGTCACTGGGTTTGGGGAAGAGGATAACCTGTCATGCAGTGAGCGTGAGGCACTTGAAAGGTTGAGCAAGAATGATCAGCTCATTGTCAAACCCTCAGATAAGGGGGGGAATCTAGTCATCATGGATCATTCCAAATACCGTAAGATGTGCCTAGATATACTGCTTGACAGAGAGACATATGAGGTCTTGAGCAAAAACCCTATGCTGGATTATAAGGAGATGTTACAGGGCCTGCTTGAGGGCGGGTTGGGGTCGAGGCTCATATCTAAGACTGAATATAATTTCCTGCTTCCCAAGTTTCCGGTGTTAGCCACCTTCTACGCTTTGCCAAAGATCCATAAGGGACTGGCCCCTTTGAAGGGCAGACCCATCGTGTCTGGCGAAAAATTCCCTCACCCAGAATTGTGGGGTATATATCGATGAGATACTTCGTCCGTTTGTGACATCATTACCCTCATATTTGAGGGACACCTCCGATCTGATACTCAAACTAGAAGATATTTACCTAGAGGAAGATTTCTGGTTGACATCGAAGCCCTGTATAGTAGCATCCCTCACCACCTGGGCATCAAGGGTGTAGAATTCTATCTTAGACAGAGGTCTGTGGGATGTGGGGAACATAATGATTTTGTAGTCAGGTTACTTGACTTTGTACTGACCCACAACTCCTTCACCTTTGATGGCATGCACCTCCACCAGCTCAGGGGCACAGCGATGGGGAGCCCCTGTGCCCCCTCGTACGCCAATTTGTTCCTGGGCTGGTGGGAGGAAATGAGGTGTTTGGCGAGGAGAGATGGTGGCAGGATATGATTACACTATGGTACAGATACATCGACGATGTATTCATTATATGGACAGGCACAAAGGAGAATTTTGAAAGTTTCGTAAATGAATTGAATACCAACGAACTGAACCTTAGGTTCACTTTCGAAATACAGAAGAGCGAACTGTCATTTTTGGACATCAGTATTAGAAGAGAAACTGTAGGTAATCTGTCCACAAGAATATATCGGAAACCAACCAGTACCAACAGTCTCCTCCATTGGGATAGCCACCACCCTGTTCCCTAAAAAGAGGTATCCCTAAGGGACAGTTCCTCAGGCTCAGACGGAACTGTTCGAATTATGATGCGTTTCTTCTACAGGCAGGAGATATGCAGAGGAGGTTTAAGGAAAGAGGTTATCCCATCATGTTATTGATACAGCTTTCCAGCACGCTAGGAGAACAGACAGACAACAGCTTTTACATAAGAAACCAGATCGTGATGATACAGATATTAACAGAATTATCGGTACCTTTGACTCTCAACATATGCAAATTAGGAGTATTCTAATGAAACACTGGGACATTCTAAAAATGGACCCAGATCTGAGAGATTGGGTGGGTGAAAGACACAATATTACCTATAGAAAAGGTAGATCCATTAAGGATCGTCTGGTACATAGCCAATACAAAAAACCGTTGAAAGCAGGTACATGGCTAGATAGAAAGCCCATTGGTTTCTTCACTTGTGGCGACTGCAGTCTGTGCAAATGGATGTCATCTATGAAATCCTTCCGTAGTGCTCACACAGGAAGAAGATTCTATTTAAGAGATTTTGCTAATTGCAAGACCACGGCTGTGGTATATAAGGGGTCGTGCACTTGTCCCAAGGACTATGTGGGCAAAACAAAAGAGAATTTAGAAGGAGGGTGGGAGAACACATGGGTGACATCAGAAATAACAGGGATACTCCCTGGTGAGACACATCAACAATCAACATGGTGGGAGAATGGGTGAGGTTAAGTTCATGATTCTGGAGGTTGTTAAGCTAAATCCGAGAGGGGGTGACGTGGACAAAATTATCCTCAGACGCGAGTGTGAATGGATCTTTAGGCTAGAATCACTCGAACCATATGGATTAAACGAGCAGATGTCATTTGCCTGTTTCCTATAGCCAAGATGTTGTTTTGGACTACTTGATTAAACTGACTATACAATTCTATGTTTTATGTTCCCCTATAATGGGTGACCATTATATTCTATGTATCAGAATGACTCTCGTATTACTGTCAACCTTTTTCCATTTATGTTCTATGTCCCTCTATACATTTTTGTTAAAATATTATCCTAGGCCATCTTGGATTATCTTCCGGTGGATAGGATAAATTAGGGACATATTCATCTATGTGGGGGTATGCCCACTACTGAGGCTCCCAGGTGGGGCTTGAACCGGTGAGCCATGAGCCCTTTGAAAGTTAGCCGTTCTGGCCGCTGTGTTTTAGTGGAGTCGCCACCAGGAACATATGTTATGCATAGCCTGTGCAGGGGTTAAGATCCGCTCTGTACGCAACTAGTCAGGACCTAGACACCCCTCCCACTTCCAGCATGCACTGCTTCTCTGACGCAGGGCGATAGAGATACGCCCCCTGATGAGGTCAGAGCTTTCCCCACGAGCCTATTGGTGGAGCCATATAAGGGGGAGGAGCCTATGAAGGCGAGCCCGCACAGGGGGTGGAGCGTCTCCATTAGGCGTCAGGTATAAATATGAGGAAGTCACACAGCATCTGTTAGTCTCTGCACCATGTCATTTTGACACCGGACATCTGTACATCTGGCCTCCTGATGAGCCCATGGGGCGAAACGCGTTGAGGCGCTACTATTGATGGTGGTGGGGTGACCATGAGAAATGATGAGTATCGTTACGCATTTCTTATTAATAACATTTTATAATGGAGTTTCTCAGTGTATCCACATCATGATGAGGGGTGATTAGTATTATACGTACAGGAAGGCAAATATATATACCTATTCCCCTTTAGCATCATACCTGTAGGAATGTTATATCTGTACCTTTCTCCTATTCGGTACATCGGGCATTGCTAGGGAAGGTATACATCAATTATATCTTGCTGCCTTATACATTTATCTTCAAATATTGCTATCCCCTAACACGACACTAAAATCAAGTGTCAATGACCTTCTCATGACGCCGATGCGTCTTATTTATTCCAGTCATTATATGCTCTAGTCATTCTTTCAGTGTGTTTATAAGTTCAGACTAGACTTTTGGTCCAAAAGCTGACAATTATAGATCGCATCTTAGCTTTTATTTGACTGTCTGGTATGCACACACATTTAGATTTCCTATACACTGGAGAGCTTTGACTAGTGAGTGAACAAATATGAGACTGTTCACATTCACTTTCATTAAGCTGTGGCACAAAAAGGCAGTTTTATCATAACTCCTGTTCATAAAAGGAGGCTGCTGTATACTAGCAGTGTTGTACAGCAGATCTGTGCCAATCTCCATTATACTTCCTACCACCCCGTGTGTTGTGAATTGTTTTTAATACTTTGGGGAGTTAGGGTCACCTTTAATGTTAGCTGGTCTCTGTATTAATGTTAGGGGTCTCCCTACTATCTGGGTAGAGGTATCCCCTAAGGTGTAAGGGCCTAACAGGGACCCTAGGGTCAGCCATCGTGGAGCGGGGGCGCCACAACGCTTCCCCTAGGGTGCCAACCTCCGCTGTTAGGCAGGTGACAGCCCAGACCTACATCAGGGACTCTAGGCTATCCCCATAGCTTTTAAGTTAGGAATACACTTTGTTTTTTGTTTTTTATCACGGTTGTTTTTGGGTGCTACCCATTGAGGTATTTTATCAATAAAGGATTGCCTATAGGGCATGATTCTATGATTTTAAAATCTATTAGTGTGACGCTCTTCCATCAAAATACAATACATTGCTTGCAAACATAATAGAAGTCCACAAAAAGGCCTTTCACAGCAAGTGAACAGTTGTGTTCACTGTTCACTCTAGTCTGAGGTTTAAATTTTTGGTAGGAGTGTAGATCCCGCTCCACTTACTTCAACCACCGCTGCGTGTACTCTGCTGAGCGTGTCTCACTGCCTCATCCTTCACATTTTTCTCGAATTGGTGCTGCTACATTCTATTTCAAATAATTCAAATCTATTACTGTGACGTGCTTCCATCCGTATACAATACATTGGTTGCAAACAATATAGAAGTACACAAACGGGCCTTTCACAGCTACTGAACAGTTGTGTGCACTGTTTACTGTAGTCAGAGGTTTTCATTTTTGTAGTGCAGATCACACTCCAGTTAGTTCTTCAACCACTGTTGCTTGTACTCTGCTGAGCGTGTCTCACTGCCTCATCCTTCACATTTTTCTCGAATTGGTGCTGCTACATTCTATTTCAAATAATTCAAATCTATTACTGTGACGTGCTTCCATCCGTATACAATACATTAGTTTCAAACACTATAGAAGTACACAAAGGGGCCTTTCACAGCTAGTGAACAAGAGTTTTTAATTTTTAACTAAAATATGTATTTTTTCAAATGACACAAATATAAGTAATGTTGAAGAGGAATAGTCCTACATCCATTGTTTGCACAATATTACAGGTGTACATTACGTCCCTTAATCAACAATGTATTATTATATTTACTTGTATGCTTTTATTTAAAAGCCAAGAACACAGAAGGATAACCTTCGCACTGCAGCTGTTGTCAAAGTTCAACCCACATTATGCACTTCCAACATTGCAGCATTTGAGGCATGATGTGAGTTGGATTTGTCTAAGTTATGGAGTGAGAAGGTTCACCATCAGTACCCTATAGCATAAGTATGCTTTTGTGTTAGCATTTGTGTTAGACATGTGGATATCTGCCATAATATGTCACAATTATTTAGTTACAGATTTGTTACCAACACTAATCACTGAATGGTTTTAAATGTGACGTTTCACTTGTTTACAGCTTAGAAATAAGGGTGTAGCCTGATATCTATGTGTAGCACTAGCCACTTTAACATGTCATGTTTTTTTCAACATGTGTAGCTAGGTAGCAGTAATTTTTGCCGGACACACAGCAGGGGAACAGCAGGTGTTACTGAACCAAACAAACACATCATCGATTGTTTTGATCTGTGCATCCAACACTTCTGAGCCCAGGGTCAAGTAGGGTGTAGCCTGAGGCCTAGTATGAGATGTTTGAACTTTAATTTGAACTTTAATTTGGAGTTAGCAGCATTAATTTTTGTCAGACACACAGCAGGGGAACAGCAGGCGTTACTGAACCCCACTATCACTATAGCTTGTGTATTGGTCTGTGGACACGACACTTCTGAGCAGCAACTGGCAGTGTTGTAGCCCAGGGAGTATAGCTCAGGTGGTAGAAAGATGAACATAACAGGAGACATGGAAAACGTTGCCAACCAGTTAGTTAATCTGAAACCGGACAGGCAAATTCAGGCGAGATCCATGCCTAGTTCATTTTCAGAAAAGTAAGCCGTTCTACATTATCGGAGGATAGTCGCATGCAACGGTCTGTTAGTACACCGCCTGCAGCAGTAAAGACGCGCTCCGATAATACACTGGCAGCAGGGCAAGCCAGCACCTCCAATGCATACTGGCTAAGCTCTGGCCATGTATCCAGCTTAGAGACACAAAACTTGAATGGGGAAGAGCCATCTGGGAGTACACTGAGAGGGCAAGACATGTAGTCTGTCACCATCTTACGGAAATGTTACCTCCTGCTGACTGGAGCCGTCTCGGATGGTGTAGACATTGGTGGCGCTGCCACAAAACTTCGCCACATTTGGAACATACTGTTCTTGCCCTGTGCAGAGGCGCTGCTTGTGCTCCCTCTTGTTGCAGAGCTGTCTCCACTGCCTCGACGCACAGAGCTGCTTTGTAAAGCAGTAGCAGCAGCAGTGCTCTCGGCTGGAATGGAGAACATTATGGATTGCACCAGTGTGTCTTGGTACTTCCGCATTTTACGCTCCCGGTTCAACGGTGTGCTGAGGCTTTGTAAGTTGTCCCGGTAGCGAGGGTCTAGGAGGGTGTACACCCAATAATCAGACGTGGTGTGAATGTGTTAAATGCGGTGGTCGTTTCTCAGGCACTGCAGCATGAAATCAACCATGTGCTGCAGACTCCCAACTGGCCAAGAAACGTTGTCCCCTGCAAGAGGCGTCATCTCTGCCTGCTGTGCATCACCCCACCCTTGGTCTACATACTGACTAGAGCATTGTCTACCTCCCTCTGGAGCGATGTCTTCCTCCTCCATTGACTCCTCCTCATCCTCCTCACAAAGTCCTTCAAATACATAAAAATTTACAAAATTTAAAACTCAAAATTTAAAAACATTGTATCATAATTCTGTAACATCAGTTTATGGAAACATGATAGCATTACGAAAGGATAGACAAAAACTGTACATTATGTGCTTTGTAAATACATTAAAAGTTTGGAATGGTTATGAAAATATAGACAGCAACTCTGGAGGTTCAATTGTTGATACAGCATGGTACTTTGAAAGTCCTCCAGCCCTTTGTGAGGAACCACGTTGCGCTGACTGTCCAGAAGGTGATGGAATTTGTGACTCCTCATCCTCCACCTCTTCCAAAACCTCATGCCTTAGTGCTTGCAGTGTTTTTTGAAGCAGGCAGATAAGGGGGACAGTCAGGCTGACTAGTGCATCATCTGCACTCGCCATCCGCGTTGACTCTTCAAACGCACGCAAAACGTGGCAGATGTCCTTCATAGAGTCCTTCGCCACTCATTACACTGGCTGCCCATTCATTATAGGATCCAATTCTAAATACTGGTTCTCACCAACAAAGCTCTCCACAGTGCAGCACCCCCCTAGATCTCCTCCCTCATTTATATTTATCGGCCTAACCGACTGCTGCACTCTGCAAACGACCTTCGACTAACCTCTGCACTAATCCGTACCTCCCACTCCCAACTCCAAGACTTCTCCCGAGCTGCGCCAATCCTCTGGAATGCTGTACCCAAGAAATTAGGACTATCCGCAATTTGGATGGTTTCAGGCGCTCCCTCAAAACACATTTGTTCACAGTGGCCTATCACATTCACTAATCAAAGTCATTCTATGTGTAAGTCTGTGTGTGTAGCCCATTCACTATCTCCATGCATCCCTCACTCCCTTAAAATGGCTGGACCATCATTGTAAAAACACCATTGTATATAAACACCTGTACTTTGTATCTCCCCCACCTCATTGTAGATTGTAAGCTTTCACCAGCAGGGGCGGATGATTTTGCTTTAATTATTGTATTGTTAACGTTGTTACTTATGACTTGTGTTTTGAAACTTAAACTGTAAAGCACTGCGGAATATTATGGCGCTATATAAATAAAGAATATTATTATTATTTTTATTATAGAGGCCCACTCAGTAGTGGTGAAGTGTGAACGGCGCAAATTGCGAGTTGATTGCGCCTGATGCAGCTGATACTCCATTACTGTTGGCTGCTACTCACACAACCGCTCAAACATATGTAACGAGGAATTCCACCTGGTGGGTACGTCACATATGATGCGATGTTCATGAAGGCGAAAACTGCGTTGCAGAGCTGCAATCAGCGATCTGGCCATGCTGGAACGTCGCAAGTGAGCGCACTCTAGGCGGACCTTGTGCAGCAGTGCATCAAGATCCGGATAGTCCCTCAAAAAACTCTGCACGACCAAGTTGAGCACATATGACAGACATGGTATGTGAGTGAGGTTGCCAAGGCCCAGAGCTGCCACCAGATTTCGGCCATTGTTATACACTACCAAGCCTGCCTGTAGATTCGCTTCCAAAAACCACACGTCGCTCTCCTGCTTTATGGCATTACAGAGCTCCTGCGCTGTGTGGCTAAGATTCCCCATGGAAATTAATTTCAGGGCGGCCTGTTGACATTTGGACACGGCTGTGCTCATATCGGTCGCAACAGGTAAACGTTCACGGGTCCATGTGGAGGTAGACCGTGACGGCTCCTGCAGCGATGATTCTGAGGAACTGGAGTAGGAGGAGGAGTCAATGTGTACAGACTTGATTCCTGCAATCCTTGGAGTTGGCAGAACACGTACAGCGCCACTCGCAAGATCAGTACCCGGCTACACAACATTGACCCAATGGGCAGTGAGGGAAAGGTATTGTCCCTGGCCATGGGTGTTAGAACCCTCTTGTTAGGTTTTGTTTCAGTTTGCTGGTCACATGACCTTTTTTCCCTATTCAGTCTGGCTCCGCCCTTCTGGCTTTGCTTGACTTCATTGTATTATCTACTGTTAAGCTAGCTGGGTGCTTAGGTGCCTTAATCTGTCAGTTTTGCTTGATGTTAGGATCGCAAAGTATTTATTTTTCTGTTTAATTATCCATGCTACAATTTATGTTAGGAGGTGTCCACCTTTTCTCCCAGTCCCTAGATCTTGTAGGGATTACTCCCTCGCAACTATAGGTCTTCGTTCACACTAGATGAGGACTTTAGCGGGTCTGGTCGCAGGATCAGGTTCCCCGTTACATCATAGGGATTCAGCTTAGTTGTATTGTAGGGACAGAATTCCCTTCTTTCCTTACTGGTTGTAGCAGATCATAACAATGGGTACTGGCCACGCATCGGTGGTCAGGTGGACCTTGTTACTGAGGGCGTTTAGTAGCGCATGTTTAATTTTTCCCTCAACATGCTTTTGCAGACCAGGGACGGCTTGCCTGCTGAAATGAAATCGGCTTGGCACATTGTATTGTGGGACTGACAATGATATTCAGTTACGGAAACTGTCTGTCTCCACCAGCCTGAATGACAGCATTTCAAGGGACAGGAGTTTTGCAATGCCAGCATTCAGAGCCTGTGCTCGTGCATGTTTTGCGGAGTATGGCCGTCTTTTATCCCATGCCTGTGCTACCGATGGCTGTTTTGAGGCCTGGGAGTGTGAGGATGACAGGGAACTTGCTGCTGTGTGTGTAATAACAGTTTGTCTCTGGACAACAGTGGCCGAGGTTCTTCCATGGCGATCCTGTGTAAGGTTCTGTGTACATGTTCCTGAAACTCAGTTTGTTCGTCAGCCATTTTACTTTCTGTCTTCCTGCAGCTATCTTGCCCTCAGTCAATATGGAGTTTCCAGCTTGCATGTTCCCGCCCTGATTCTCTCCTCTTGCTTCTTAAGCAGCCACAGCTGAGCAATCAGTGCTTCAGAATCAAGCCTGCAGTGTACCTGTGACCTGACTCCTGGAAGCCTTGGATTTGTACTCCAGTTATTTCCTATTGTGGAACCTTGGAACACTCGTGGACTTTGGAACCTTGCTATTTTGATAAATCCACGTTTGCATGGACTTACGGTAACAGAGAAGAGATCCTGAACCTGTTGTGGAGAGTGATTGCTGAGCTTAAGTTACTCTGGCCTGCTGTGTCTCCTGCTTTTGTATCTGCAAACTGTGTGACTATTATTGCCACTTGTATGAAGTAATACAAGACCTTCTATATCAAACCTGTGACTCCTGTGTTTTCATCGCACCCCAAGCACAAGACACTATATGAACTGTACTACTTACATTACAAGATTCTGAAGCCAAACGTTAGTGTCTGCTGGGTCTGGAAAGGCTGTGTCTGCTGTAACTGTGGATATCAGATGTCCGGTTGTACTTTCTGTGATGACAGTGGTTGTGACTTCTCACAACCATTCCAGGTGAGCAATTCCCTTAAGTTTTTTTTTTTTCTTCTGCAGTGTTACCACAGGTAAACACTATTGTTTTTTTTTTCTTTTCTCTTTTTTGTCTGCTGTAACTGTGGATATCGGATGTCCGGTTGTACTTTCTGTGATGATAGTGGTTGTGACTTCTCACAACCATTCCAGGTGAGCAGTTCCCTTAATTTTTTTTTTTCTGCAGTGTTACCACAGGTAAAAACTATTGTTTTTTTTTTTCCTCTCCTCTTCTTCCAGTACTCCTGTCTTAAAAGATCTGGAAAATGGAGGCCCGCATAAAGGAACTTTGCGGAGTGACTGATAATATCCTTGCAGATTTGCAGAATAAAAGACCCGTTTTGCAAGCCTACAGGACCTCATAATCACAATTTGAAAGTGTTTGGACAGACTGCCCAGGATTTGCGAGCCAGGATTGAGGTTCTAGAGGAGCGAGTCCAGGCTCCTGCCGTAGCCCCGAGTTCTGGGATTCCCAAGTTGCCCCCTTTTCGTTTTGGCGGTGAACGTGAGAAATTCAGGGGATTTATTAATCAATGCAATTTTTTTTTTCTGCACATGCTTCACAATTTCCCACTGAACGATCTAAGGTGCTTACTATAATTATGTTGCTTACCAACAAGGCTTTGATGTGGGCAAACCCTCTGATTGAGACTGAGGATGAATGTTTGGATCATCTTGATGCTTTCATTTCAGCCATGGGGCAGGTGTTTGATGACCCCAATCGAGGTGCAACAGCTGAAGCAGCCATGTTAGCTTTGCGCCAAGGTAAGCACTCGGTAGCTGAATATGCCTTGGATTTCAGGAGATGGGCCCTTGATACCACCTGGGACAGTTCCGCCAAAAAATCTATTTTTCGAAAGGGGTTATCTCCACTGATTAAGGATGAACTTGCTCGTGCCGACCCTCCCACTGCGTTAGGTGACTTTATTAACTACTGCATCCGTATTAATACTCGTCTGACTGAACGCAGGCAAGAGAGATGGTTCGAAAGCAATCGCACTAACCTTTTCCTACCTTCCTCTCCAGCTAAGGAACCTTTGAGTAGGATTACACGGGAACCTGAACCTGAACCCATGCAGGTAGACTCTTTACAACGACGAGTTAGTGATGCACGCAAGGAACATCGTTTTAAGGAGAATCTATGTTTCTATTGTGGTAAGTCAGGGCACTTCATTATAAACTGCCCCAGCCGTTCTCGTAAGACTACTGCAGCACTCATTCACTGTGAGTGTTGCGAGAGGGGATCTGTCAGGTCCGAGCCTCAGGCTCCAGAGAGATCTGCAGCAACAGATCTTGATTTCTCGGACTTAAACTCCGTTACCTCTGAGGACGTTGACTGTGTAAACGCTGCCATTTTTCAAGTTTCCTCAGCGGTGTCCCAGCTGAGTTGTAAGAAAAACAATTCTCATTGCTTTCTTTCCATCAAACTCTGGGTTGACTCAGCTTGGGTGTCTAGCTCTGCTATGATCGACTCAGGGGCAAGTGGAAATTTTATGGATGTCTCCTTTGCTCTGAAACAGGGGATAAGTTCAGTGAAGAAGGCTACTCCAGTACAGATGGAAACTGTGGATGGCTCCCTGCTGACCTCTGGACCAGTGGATCAGGAAACAGAGCCTTTGAGGGTTCTTATGGGTAAAGATCATCAAGAGAAACTGTCCTTTATGCTTATCTCTTCTCCCCACTTTCCCATTATTCTAGGGCTACCATGGCTGCAGGCTCAGAATCCTACCATTAACTGGGAGACCAAGGAATTACACTTTCCAGAGAAACAGATGAGTCCAAAAGTTTCAGCTTGCTCTGTTCCTAAAGGAACCATGTCAGTCCCTGAACTACCAGCTGTATACCAGGACTATGTGGATTTATGTGACAAAAGAACGCTGACCAGCTTCCCCCTCACCGTCCATATGATTGTCCAATTGAATTATTGCCTGGAGCAGAGATACCTTTTGGTAAGATCTACCCCCTGGCGGGGCCCGAGCTAAAGGCTTTAAAGGACTACATAGACGAAAATCTAGCCAAGGGCTTCATACGCCCCTCTTCATCTCCTGCAGGTGCACCCATCTTCTTTGTAAAGAAGAAAGATGGATCTCTGAGACCCTGCGTAGACTATAGGGAACTCAATAAGGTTACTATTAGAAACCGTTATCCATTGCCTTTAATCCCTGAGTTATTGGAGAGAGTGCGACATGCCAAAATTTTCTCTAAATTGGATCTCCGTGAGGCCTATAACTTAGTCCGTATTAGACCTGGGGATGAATGGAAGACTGCATTCAGGTCACGCTATGGACACTTTGAATATCTAGTTATGCCTTTTGGTCTGAGTACCGCCCCAGCCACTTTCCAACACTTGGTGAATGACATCTTCAGGGATCTCCTAGATACATTCGTGGTGATTTATTTGGATGATATTCTAATTTTTTCTAACTCCACAGAGGAACATCATGGACATGTGAGAATGGTCTTGGAACGTCTAAGACAAAATCATCTTTACATCAAACTTGAAAAGTGTGAATTCCATAGGACCGAAATTCAATTTCTGGGGTATGTACTGTCTACACAAGGAATTAGTATGGATGGAAGCAAAACCCAAGCCATCAAGGATTGGCCAAGTCCTAGAAATGTGAAGGAGGTACAGCGCTTCATCGGGTTTGCCAACTTCTATAGACGTTTCATTAGGAATTTCTCTGAGGTAGTGTCACCTATCACCCAACTTACCCGGAAAGAGTCTAGGTTCTCCTGGACTCCCCAAGCCCAGGAAGCATTTTCCCGTCTAAAAGATAAATTTACCACTGCACCTATCCTAGTACATCCCAACCCCGAGCTTGCCTTCATAATAGAGGTGGATGCTTCAGACTGTGCCGTTGGAGCTATACTCTCTCAGAGAACAGGTGAGAAGAATGTCTTGCATCCCTGTGCCTTCTTTTCCCAGCAGTTGTCTTTGGCTGAGAGGAACTACGATGTGGGCAATAGAGAGTTGTTGGCCATTATTGCCGCCTTCAAAGAATGGAGACACCTTCTTCAGGGAGCTGCACAGCAAATAGTCGTCCTGACAGACCATCGTAACCTTGAATTTATCAGGTCGGCTAAGTGCCTGACTCCTCGCCAGGCTCGCTGGAATCTTTTCTTAAACCAATTTAATTTTATCATTTCTTATAGACCAGGATCGCGCAATGGAAAGGCTGATGCACTCTCTAGGATTTACTCAGCAGAGACACGTCCAATTACTCCTCCTAAGACTATTCTTCCTGACTCTAGATTCCTAGGAGTGATTCATAATCAAGACCTACTTAAGGACATCAAGGAAGCATACCATGCGGATTCCTTTTTGGCACAACCCCCAAGGGACGTAAGTCTTGTCTTTAAGAATGGTGTGTGGATTCAGGGACAACGCCTGTATATTCCTGAAACAGTCAGATTGAGAGTATTGCAACTCATTCACGATTCCAAGATAGCTGGGCATAGAGGAATTCTAAAGACACAGGAATTTCTTTCTCGTTTCTTTTGGTGGCCCACTTGCAGGAAGGATGTTTTAAACTATGTCACTTCATGTGAAGTCTGTGCAAGATGCAAAACACCTCGCTCCTCACCAACTGGTCTGTTGCAACCTCTTCCCACCCCGTCCCGCCCGTGGGGATACATTTCTATGGACTTCATTGTGGAGTTACCAACCTCTCAAGGGAAGAACACCATTCTAGTGGTGGTTGACCGTCTAACAAAGGCAGCTCATTTTATCCCTTGTGTCGGCTTACCCACTGCAAAACAGACATCAGATTTGATGATTAAAGATGTGTTTCGCTTACATGGAGTACCGGATGAGGTTATTTCGGATCGAGGGGTGCAATTCACTTCTAGGTTTTGGCAAAATTTCTGTGCAGCATTGGACATTAAAGTAAACCTTTCTTCTGCTTTTCATCCCCAGACTAATGGACAAACCGAACGAACCAACCAAACCATGGAGCAGTATCTCCGCTGCTTTATCTGCCACCTACAGGATGATTGGGTGGATCTACTTCCATTAGCTGAGTTCTCTTATAACAACTCTCAGAGTGCCTCCACTAAGCAGTCTCCTTTTTACTCTAATCTAGGTTATCATCCTAACATTCTACCACGATTTCCCATAGAAACGCCTTTACCAGCAGTGGCTGAAAGAATCACGTCTTTACAGAAGAATATGGATCTTCTAAAGGAGAATCTGGAATCGGCTCAGGAAAGGTACAAGAAAGCAGCAGATAAATTTCGTAAACCTGCACCAGCTTTCAAGGTAGGAGACCTGGTCTGGCTGTCAACCAGAAATCTTAAGTTAAGGATTCCATCGTCTAAGTTTGGACATAAGTACATTGGACCCTATAAAATCAGTAAAATTATAAGTGCCGTTGCTTGTCGTCTTCAACTGCCCAGAACTATGAGAATCCACCCTGTCTTTCATGTATCCCTACTAAAGGCTGCGACACCCAATACGTTTCCTGGACGTTCTTCTCCTTGCCCTGACCCAGTGCTAGTCGATGGTCAGGAAGAATTTGTGGTGGAAAGGATTCTAGATTCCAGGTTGTATAGAAATCAGTTACAATATCTGATTAAATGGCAGGGCTACCCAGTGGAGGACAACTCATGGGAACCAGTCAATAACGTTAATGCTCCTCGCTTGCTCCGTCAGTTTCATCAGAGGTACCCACACAAGCCTGGTCTGAGGTCATCCGGAGGTTGTCCCTAAGGGGGGAGTAATGTAAGGTTCTGTGTACATGTTCCTGAAACTCAGTTTGTTCGTCAGCCATTTTACTTTCTGTCTTCCTGCAGCTATCTTGCCCTCAGTCAATATGGAGTTTCCAGCTTGCATGTTCCCACCCTGATTCTCTCCTCTTGCTTCTTAAGCAGCCACAGCTGAGCAATCAGTGCTTCAGAATCAAGCCTGCAGTGTACCTGTGACCTGACTCCTGGAAGCCTTGGATTTGTACTCCAGTTATTTCCTATTGTGGAACCTTGGAACACTCGTGGACTTTGGAACCTTGCTATTTTGATAAATCCACGTTTGCATGGACTTACGGTAACAGAGAAGAGATCCTGAACCTGTTGTGGAGAGTGATTGCTGAGCTTAAGTTACTCTGGCCTGCTGTGTCTCCTGCTTTTGTATCTGCAAACTGTGTGACTATTATTGCCACTTGTATGAAGTAATACAAGACCTTCTATATCAAACCTGTGACTCCTGTGTTTTCATCGCACCCCAAGCACAAGACACTATATGAACTGTACTACTTACATTACATCCTGTGAGAAAGCAGAACCAGCTGTGTGTGAGCTCGATGAAGAGGCTTCAACACAACCTGAAGATGTAGGTGCTGCTGTAGGTTGGCCTACATCTCCAGTGTGTCTTTGTAACTCAACTACGTGCTTTGTCCGCACATGCTTCCACATATTTGTGGTATTGAGGTGACTGACACTTTTAGCTATTTTTAATTTTTGATTACACAGCTTGCATTTGACATAGCAAATATCATGTGCAAGTGTGTGAAAAAAGGACCACGCAGTGCAAGTCCTGGGAGCGCACGTTTTGACTTTTGGAAGACAACTGCTCCGAACAGGTGCCAAACTGGAGGCTACAGGCAACCGAGTCTGCAGCCTAACTCTCCCTCCTGTTTGTACCGTTGGGGCAATGTCTTCCTCTATCTTCCTTCTATCACTAACCACTTCTCTAGGCCTCTCCCAGCTTTCAACCAAAGTACTGGTTCTTAGCCACAAAGCTATCCACAGTGCAGCACCCCTCCTACATCTCCTCCCACATTTCTATCTATCGGCCTAACCGACTGCTGCGCTCTGCAAATGACTTTCGACTAACCTCTGCACTAATACGTACCTCCCACTCCCGACTCCAAGACTTCTCCCGCGCTACGCCAATCCTCTGGAATGCTGTACCCCAAGAAATTAGGACTATCCACAATTTGCATGGTTTCAGGCGCTCCTGCAAAACACATTTGTTCAGAGTGGCCTATCACATTCACTAATCAAAGTCATTCTATGTATTCTGTGTAAGTGTGTATGTGTGTGTGTGTCTCTAGCCCATTCACTATCTCCATCCCTCAGTCCCTTAAGATGGCTGGACCATCATTGTAAATGCACCATTATATAAACACCTATACTTTGTATCTCCCCCACCTCACATTGTACATTGTAAGCTGTCACGAGCAGGGGCGACTTATTTAGCTTAAATTATTGTATTGTTAACGTTGTTACTTATGACTTGTGTTCTTAAACTGCAAAACTGTAAAGCGATGCGTAATATGATGGCGCTATATAAATTAATATTATTATTATTAGGATTCCTCTGAGCTGCTCCCACCACCTTCCTGTTCCTCACGCCATGTTGGGTCTTGGACCTCATCATCTCCACTACCCTCTTCCAACACCTGCTGCTGTTGGGTGGTCTGGCCAGCACCATGCTCAACATAAACTGGCACCTGAGTCTCATCATCATCAGATGCGTTCTGCGGTGTGCTGACCATCGGCACTGTCTCACCCGCCTCTTCAGATTCAGAGAGACACAGCTGTTGCGCATCACTGCATACTCCCTCTTCTTCACATTACAGAATGCTGCTTGGCTGGGCCCCTGTTTGCAAGCCAATAGATTCTGAGAACAGAAGCAGACACTCAGCTGGCTCCTGTACAGAACTCTCTGACTGCCTGGGCAATTTGCCAGGCGGTGAAGAGACAGATGGTTGCTCAACAGTGCTGTGGTCCTGAGAGGAGGTGGAAGCAATTGAAGTCGATGCATTGGCTGACATCCAACCAACAACGGCTTCAATTTGTTCTTCCCGCAGCAGGGGGTACTCCGAGCTCCTACAAAAGTGCGCATAAAGGAACGCTCACGGGGAAAACTGGTGGATGCTGTGTCACTGGGGGCTGCAGCAGCCACAGAATCCCCACGTCCTCTCCTGAAGAAACTCCACGGCCACGACCACGTGCCTTACTCCCTGCCTTCTTCATCTTGGTAGATTGATAAAGGAAAGATGTGTATCTTCGTACCGTGTTAGCCAGTAGATAGAAAAATATTTAGACTTGAGAGTCCTCAGTGGTTGATACCTTTTAATGGCTAACTGAAAAGATGGTAACAAATTGCAAGCTTTCGAGACTACTCAGGTCTCTTCATCAGGCATAGACTAATACAACATCTGAAGAATCACATATTTATACACAAAATAGCACAGAAAAAATGCAATAGGTAGGACAAGTGACATGAAGCAGAACTGTCATTATGGCAGAGGGATTAACATAAATATGACTAGTTCATAGATAAGGAGTGAAGGTTTTATTACCCTCTGATTGGGGTCTGGTATTGTGTTGTGATGACCCTAAAAGGTCAGGGAGGCAGATTCCTTAATTGTTGTAGAACGACATAAAACTCTGGGATATATTCATCCCAGCACTAAGAGTGTCAAAGGTCATCATAAGTTTATATTCCCAGACTTTTCTATCCTTCTCAGATTTGAAGTTAGATTTTAATACAAGTAATTCCATATCTGTCATGCTATGACCGGGCATACAAAAGTGTTTGGCCACAGGTAAATCCATTCTTTTTTCTCTTATCGTGTGGCGATGAGAATTCATCCTTGTTCTCAGTTTTTGCCCGGTCTCCCCCACATACAGACCCCCAGTTGGACATTTAGTACATATAATTAGGTACACCACATTAGATGTGATGCAGCTGAAAGTACCTGGTATCTTGTAGTCCTGATGGGAGTTGGGGATCTTTATCCTGTCCGTGGTCATTATAGATGTACAGGTCTTGCATTTCTTTTGTCTGCAAGGAAAGGTTCCTGCAGCTGTTGGGGAGGACAGGGAGCTTCTGACAATGATGCTTCTTAGATTTGGGGGCTGCCTAAAACATAGTAGTGGGGGTCTGGAAATATGGATTGTAATCGGGCATCTTTTTGTAGTAAAGGTTGTAGTTTCCGTGCAGCTCCCCTTAGCATCTCCAGACTTGGATTGTAGGTGACCACTAGAGGCACCCGGTTATTTTCTTCTTTAGCTTTGTAATGTAGCAGGTGATTCCTTGATATTCTGGTGGCTCTTGTAATTTGGTTTTCAATTGTTCTTGGATGGTAGCCCTGGTTCAAAAAGTCTTTCTGAGGCGACCAAGGTGTTCATCTCTATCCATGGGGTTGGAACATATACGGTTGTATCTGATGGCTTGGCTGTAGACAATAGAGTTTTTTATGTGTTTAGGATGGAAACTGTCCCATTTAAGATATGTTGGACGGTCGATTGGCTTCTGATACAGGGATGTCTCTATTTCATTGTTCTTTAGCTTAATGGTGGTGTCTAAAAAGTTAATTTCAGTGCTGGAGTAGTTAAGTGTTAAGTTGATGGTGGGATGAAATTGATTGAACTGTTCATGGAACGTCTTTAGCTGTTGTTCAGACTCCGTCCAGATGATTAAAATGTCATCAATGTAGCGGTAGTAGGCCCGAGGCCTGATGGGGCAGGAGGACAAAAATTCGCTTTCAAGCTTGGCCATGAAAAGATTTGCATACTGTGGAGCCATTTTACTTCCCATAGCTGTGCCAGTCTCCTGAAGATAGATCTTGTTGTCAAATTCGAAGTAATTGTGGGTGAGGATGAATTTTGTGAGTTTCACCACAGAATCAGCATCATTCCCGGTGTTTCCCATGAAGACTTTGCAGGCATTTAATCCATCCTGGTATTACATCGCCATTCACCATCTGTGGCTATGCAGTCTCATCTATATATACCTTATCTATCCGTTGTCATGCTTGCAAGTCCACAGTCAGGCATAAATAGCAATTTTCACTATGCACTATGCACTTTTTAAAGGTTATGTTTGTTAATAAAAATGATTATTGCCACATATTATGAGTATTACATGATGGAAATTGTATAATTTTGTATAAACTGTTTAGTGACATTATTCAGCAAATGTAACATTTTAGTAATGTCACAGATAACTTGTAATGCTGATGATGTTTTGAAGTCAGACATTCATTGTCTATACAATAAAAATGGTGTACATACTGTTACTTATCCATCATTAATGGATTCAGATATGTACTTGTATGCTTTTATGTACAACCTTATAGCAGATTCCTTAACTAATTTATTTTGTGGTTTGCATTGCTGTTCAACATGTTAATGTATGTGTTTATGTTTGTCAATTCTTTATTTATCTAGATATTAGTTTAAATGAAATCATCATCTTATGGTAGTAAAGGTTATCTTTCTCTTGTTTGAAGTATAGACATTTAAAATTTACAGGTAACAAGGAAATTACTTGATCTAGTATTTAAACATCCTCCTTGACCCTGGGCTCCAACACCGCCAGTTGTTGCTCGGAAGTGCTGTTAGCACAGTCAACACTTGCTCCTGTGTTACTGGGGTTCAGTAATGTCAGCTGTTCCCCTGCTGTGTGTACGTCAAAAAGTCCTGCTGTCTCCTCCCTGTTCTCTTCTCATCCCTGGGCTCCAACACCGCCAGTTGTTGCTCGGAAGTGCTTTTAGCACAGTCAACACTTGCTCCTGTGTTACTGGGGTTCAGTAATGTCAGCTGTTCCCCTGCTGTGTGTACATCAAAAAGTCCTGCTGCCTCCACCCTGTTCTCTTCTCATCCCTGGGCTCCAACACCGCCAGTTGTTGCTCGGAAGTGCTGTTAGCACAGTCAATACTTGCTCCTGTGTTACTGGGGTTCAGTAATGTCAGCTGTTCCCCTGCTGTGTGTACGTCAAAAAGTCCTGTGCCTCCACCCTGTTCTCTTCTCATCCCTGGGCTCCAACACCGCCAGTTGTTGATCGGAAGTGCTGTTAGCACAGTCAACACTTGCTCCTGTGTTACTGGGGTTCAGTAATGTCAGCTGTTCCCCTGCTGTGTGTACGTCAAAAAGTCCTGCTGCCTCCACCCTGTTCTCTTCTCATCCCTGGGCTCCAACACCGCCAGTTGTTGCTCGGAAGTGCTGTTAGCACAGTCAACACTTGCTCCTGTGTTACTGGGGTTCAGTAATGTCAGCTGTTCCCCTGCTGTGTGTACGTCAAAAAGTCCTGCTGCCTCCACCCTGTTCTCTTCTCATCCCTGGGCTTCAACACCGCCAGTTGTTGCTCGGAAGTGCTGTTAGCACAGTCAACACTTTCTCCTGTGTTACTGGGGTTCAGTAATGTCAGCTGTTCCCCTGCTGTGTGTACGTCAAAAAGTCCTGCTGCCTCTACCCTGTTCTCTTCTCATCCCTGGCTCCAACACCGCCAGTTGTTGCTCGGAAGTGCTGTTAGCACAGTCAACACTTGCTCCTGTGTTACCAGGGTTCAGTAATGTCAGCTGTTCCCCTGATGTGTGTACGTCAAAAAGTCCTGCTGCCTCCACACTGTTCTCTTCTCATCCCTGGGCTCCAACACCGCCAGTTGTTGCTCGGAAGTGCTGTTAGCACAGTCAACACTTGCTCCTGCGTTACTGGGGTTCAGTAATGTCAGCTGTTCCCTGCTGTGTGTACGTCAAAAAGTCCTGCTGCCTACACCCTGTTCTCTTCTCATCCTGGGCTCCAACACCGCAGTTGTTGCTCGGAAGTGCTGTTAGCACAGTCAACACTTGCTCCTGTGTTACTGGGGTTCAGTAATGTCAGCTGTTCCCCTGCTGTGTGTACGTCAAAAAGTCCTGCTGCCTACACCCTGTTCTCTTCTCATCCCTGGGCTCCAACACCGCCAGTTGTTGCTCGGAAGTGCTGTTAGCACAGTCAACACTTGTCCTGTGTTACTGGGGTTCAGTAATGTCAGCTGTTCCCCTGCTGTGTGTACGTCAAAAAGTCCTGCTGCCTCCACCCTGTTCTCTTCTCATCCCTGGGCTCCAACACCGCCAGTTGTTGCTCGGAAGTGCTGTTAGCACAGTCAACACTTGCTCCTGTGTTACTGGGGTTCAGTAATGTCAGCTGTTCCCCTGCTGTGTGTACGTCAAAAAGTCCTGCTGCCTCCACCCTGTTCTCTTCTCATCCCTGGGCTCCAACACCGCCAGTTGTTGCTCGGAAGTGCTGTTTGCACAGTCAACACTTGCTCCTGTATTACTGGGGTTCAGTAATGTCAGCTGTTCCCCTGCTGTGTGTACGTCAAAAAGTCCTGCTGCCTACACCCTGTTCTCTTCTCATCCCTGGGCTCCAACACCGCCAGTTGTTGCTCGGAAGTGCTGTTAGCACAGTCAACACTTGCTCCTGTGTTACTGGGGTTCAGTAATGTCAGCTGGTCCTCGGTTGTGCCATTGGCTCTTTTCCTTCTGCTGCCCCTCCGGGTTCCAGTATCGTCAGCGGTTCTCCGCAGTGCCTTTGGCCTAGGTGCCTCCATCTCGGTATCCGAGTTCCAGCAACGTCTGCTGGTCCTTGGTAGTGCTTTGAAGCACAGGTACCTCCTGCTTAGTAACCATATCCCAGTAACGTCAGCTGGTCCTCGGTTGTGCCATTGGCTCTTTTCCTTCTGCTGCCCCTCCGGGTTCCAGCACAGTCAGCTGGTCCTCGTTACTTGCATTGGCTCTTGTACCTTCTACTACCCGTCCGGGTTCCAGTACCGTCAACTGGTTCTCCGCAGTGCCTTTGGCCTAGGTGCCTCCATCTCGGTATCCGAGTTCCAGCGACGTCTGCTGGTCCTTGGTAGTGCTTTGGAGCACAGGTACCTCCTGCTTAGTAACCGTGTCCCAGTAACGTCAGCTGGTCCTAGGTTGTGCCATTGGCTCTTTTCCTTCTGCTGCCCCTACGGGTTCCAGCACAGTCAGCTGGTCCTCGTTACTTGCATTGGCTCTTGTACCTTCTGCTACCCGTCCGGGTTCCAGTACCGTCAACTGGTTCTCCGCAGTGCCTTTGGCCTAGGTGCCTCCATCTCGGTATCTGAGTTCCAGCAACGTCTGCTGGTCCTTGGTAGTGCTTTGGAGCACAGGTACCTCCTGCTTAGTAACCGTGTCCCAGTAACGTCAGCTGGTCCTCGGTTGTGCCATTGGATCTTTTCCTTCTGCTGCCCCTACGGGTTCCAGCACAGTCAGCTGGTCCTCGTTACTTGCATTGGCTCTTGTACCTTCTGCTACATTTACAAATTGAAGATTTTTTAAATGTTTTTTTGGGTAATCACTCTGGATCTCCAACAATGAAGACGACGACCCTGATGACCACCCCGAAGAAGATGACGACCACAAGGACGACGAGCATCAAGCCAACCAACCTAAACACCATCACAAAGAAGAAATAAAAGATTACCCAACAGGACTAAGAAGGTTAAGACAAACTACAAGATACAGAACAAGAGACTTAAGAACAATAAGCAGAAGATCAAAAAGCAGAAGAACATGAAGTATAAGACCAAAATGAAGAGCAAAATATATGCTCTAAATTATAAGCAGAAGAAGACTAAGCAGTGTATGGGGTGAGTCCGTTCCTCCTCGTGGTGCCCCTGGAAAATGCTTGCTGCTGCAGGCTAAACTGAACACGGACAAATACTGTTGTAATTTAAATCTTTTGTGACAGCAAGAACGGAAGGATGAAAAATTCATACTTTGACAGATTACAAGTACAGGAATCTCTGTCACAAATAAGAATATGATGAAGAAGATGAAGTACAATATGAAGAAGAATAATAGTTTAATAAGAAGAATATGAGTAATGTTAACAAAAAGCAAGAAGTTTAAGAAGAAGATAAAGAAGGTGAAGATGAAGAATAATTTGATGAAAAAGATGATGCTGCTGAAGATTATGAAGGAGAAAGTGTGTCAAAAGTTAAAAAGGTGAAGAGCATGGAGGTTGCGAAATATACATATTTGCCAAAATAGAAAAAACGTTAACAACATTGTCAATTTCTTCGTCAATCCGAACATCTTTAAAAAAAAAAATATTTATGCTATTCCATTTGATTGGGTTAAACATCTATGCCTTTAATGTCTCCTCAACCTTCCCCAATACATTCTACATTACTCTTTGTTGTTTTCTTTCATGTACAATTAACCAACAAGGCAAGAATGGGTTTTTTTTAATTCCGATATTTTGCTCCCATAGACTTACATTGGATTTCCGGTATCGGTATCGGGTATCGCCGATATTTTTTGGGTATCGGCGATACCATTCCGATTCCGATACTTTTGGATATCGGAAAGTATCGCTCAACTCTAACAGTGAGGGTTCGGGGTTATCGATTTTGTCAAAAATGAATTTTTTGGGGGAATTCAAACTGACACCCAGCATTGTTGTGGGTGTCATAACTAAAGGGCACAGCAAGTTTTAGGGTGATCTGACCAAAAGGGGCGGAGCTATGAACCCCTAAAATTGGGAGGGTGCACACTTTGGGGGATCATAGCTCTGCCCCCTTTGGTCAGATCACCCTAAAACTTACTGTGCCCCTTAGTTATGACCCCCACAACAATGCTGCGCTGTCAGTTCGAATTTTTAAAAAACTGACAAAAATGATATACAGTAAGGGCAGGGGGATTATCGATTTTGTCAAAAATGAAATTTTGGGGTAATTCAAACTGACACCCCAGCATTGTTTTCGTGGTCATAACTAAGGGGCACAGCAAGTTTAAGGGTGATATGACCAAAGGGGAGGAGCTATGACCCCCCCAAAATGGGCACCCCTCCCCAATTTATGGGGTTTTAGCACCGCCCCCTTTGGTCAGATCACCCTAAAACTTGCTGTGCCTCATAGTTATGACCCCCATAACAATACTGGGGTGTCAGTTCGAATTCTTAAAAAGTTGACAAAAATGATATACAGTAAGGGCCGGGGTTATCGATTTTGTCAAAAATGAATTTTTTGGGGAATTCAAACTGACACCCCAGCATTCTTTTCGTGGTCATAACTAAGGGGCACAGCAAGTTATAGGGTGATCTGACCAAAGGGGGCGGAGCTATGACCCCCTAAAATGGGGAGAGTGCCCACTTTGGGGGGTCATAGCTCCGCCACCTTTGGTCAGATCACCCTAAAACTTGCTGTGCCTCTTAGTTATGACCCCCACAACAATGCTGGGGTGTCAGTTCAAATTCTTAAAAAATTGCCAAAAATGATATACAGTAAAGGCCTGGGGTTATCGATTTTGTCAAAAATGAAATTTTGGGGGGAATTCAAACTGACACCCCAGCATTGTTTTGGGGGTCATAACTAAGGGGCACAGAAAGCTTTAGGGTGATCTGACCAAAGAGGGCATAGCTATGGCCCCCTAAAATGGTGCTTGGTGCCCACTTTGGGGGGTCATAGCTCCGCCACCTTTGGTCAGATCACCCTAAAACTTGCTGTGCCTCTTAGTTATGACCCCCACAACAATGCTGGGGTGTCAGTTCGAATTCTTAAAAAATTGCCAAAATGATATACAGTAAGGGCCGAGAGTTAACGATTTTATCAAAAATGAAATTTTTTGGGGAAATCAAACTTACACCCAAGCATTGTTGTGGGGGTAATAACTAAGGTGCACAGCAAATTTTAGGGTTATCTGACCAAAGGGGCAAGAGCTATGACCCCCCAAATGGGCACCCCTCCCCATGTTAGGGGGCCATAGCACCGCCCCCTTTGGTCAGATCACCCTAAAACTTGCTGTGCCTCTTAGTTATGACCCCCACAACAATGCTGGGGTGTCAGTTCAAATTCTTAAAAATTGCCAAAAATGATGTACAGTATGGGCCGGAGGTTATCGATTTTGTCAAAAATGAATTTTTTGGAGGAATTCAAACTGACACCCCAGCATTGTTGTGGGGGTCATGACTAAGGGGCACAGAAAGTTTTAGGGTGATCTGACCAAAGGGGGAGGAGCTATGGACCCCTAAAATGGGGAGGGGTTACCACTTTGGGGGGTCAAAGCTCCGCCCCCTTTGGTCAGATCACCCTAAAACTTGCTGTGCCTCTTAGTTATGACTCCCACAACAATGCTGGGGTGTCAGTTCGAATTCTCAAAATATTGCCAAAAATGATATACAATATGGGCTGGGGGATTATCGATTTTGTCAAAAATGAAATTTTTGGGGGAATTCAAACTGACACCCCAGCATTGTTGTAGGGGTCATAACTAAGGGGCACAGCAAGTTGAGGGTGATCTAACCAAAGGAGGCGGAGCTATGACCCCCCAAAGTGGGCACCCCTCCCCATTTTAGCGGGTCATAGCTCCGCCCCCTTTGGTCAAATCACCCTAAAACTTGCTGTGCCTCTTAGTTATGACCCCCACAACAATGCTGGGATGTCAGTTCGAATTCTTAAAAAAGTGCCAAAAATGATATACATTAAGTGACGGGGGTTATCGATTTTGTCAAAAATGAATTTTTTAGGGAATTCAAATTGACACCCCAGCATTGTTGTGGGGGTCATAACTAAGGGGCACAGGAAGTTTGAGGGTGATCTGACCAAAGGGGCGGAGCTATGACCCCCCAAATTGGGCACCCCTCCCCATTTTAGGGGGTCATAGCTCCGCCCCCTTTGTTGAGATCACCTTAAAACTTGCTGTGCCTCTTAGTTAAGACCCCCACAACAATGCTGGGGTTCAGTTTTTATTCTTAAAAAATTGCCAAAAATGATATGGCCGGGGGTTATCGTTTTAGTCAAAAATGAATTTTTTTGGGAATTCAAACTGACACCCAGCATTGTTGTGGGTGTCATAACTAAACGGTACAGCAAGTTTTAGGGTGATCTGACCAAAGTGGGCGGAGCTACGACCCCCTAAAATGGGGAGAGTGCCCACTTTGGGGGGTCATAGCCCGCCCCCTTTGGTCAGATCACCCTAAAACTTGCTGTGCCTCTTAGTTACGACCCCCACAACAATGCTGGGGTGTCAGTTCAAATTCTTAAAAAATTGCCAAAAATGATATACAGTAAAGGCCTGGGGTTATCGATTTTGTCAAAAATGAAATTTTTTGGGGAATTCAAACTGACACCCCAGCATTGTTTTCGTGGTCATAACTAAGGGGCACAGAAAGCTTTAGGGTGATCTGACCAAAGGGGGCGGAGCTATGACCCCCCAAAGTGGGCACTCCTCCCCATTTTAGGGGGTCATAGCTCCGCCCCCTTTGTTGAGATCACCTTAAAACTTGCTGTGCCTCTTAGTTAAGACCCCCACAACAATGCTGGGGTGTCAGTTTGAATTCTTAAAAAATTGCCAAAAATGATATACATTAAGGGCCGGGGGTTATCGTTTTTGTCAAAAATGAATTTTTTTTGGGAATTCAAACTAACACCCCAGCATTGTTTTCGTGGTTATAACTAAGGTGCACAGCAAGTTTGAGGGTGATCTGACCAAAGAGGGCGGAGCTATGACCCCCCAAACTGGGCACCCATCCCCATTTTAGAGGGTCATAGCTCCGTCCTCTTTGTCAGATCACCTTAAAACTTGCTGTGCCTCTTAGTTATGACCCGCACAACAATGCTGGGGTGTCAGTTTGAATTCTTAAAAAATTGCCAAAAATTATATACAGTAAGGGCCATTGGGTTATCGATTTTGTCAAAAATGAAATTTTTTTAAGAATTGGCAATGACACCCCAGCATTGTTGTGGGGGTCATAACTAAGAGGCACAGCAAGTTTGAGGGTGATCTGACCAAACGGGCGAGCTATGACCCCCCAAAGTGGGCACCCCTCCCCAATTTAGGGGGTCATAGCTCCACCACCTTTGGTCAGATCACCCTAAAACTTGCTGTGCTTCTTAGTTATGACCCCCACAACAATGCTGGGGTGTCATTTCCAATTCTTAAAAAACTGCCAAAAATGATATACAGTGAGGGTCGGGGTTATCGATTTTGTCAAAAATGACATTTTGGGGAATTAAAACTGAAATCCCAGCATTGTTGTGGGGGTCATAACTAAGGGGCACAGCAAGTTTGAGGGTGATCTACCCAAAGGGGGCGGAGCTATGACCCCCCAAATTAGGCACCCCTCCCCATTTCAGCAAGTCATAGCTCCGCCCTCTTTGGTCAGATCACCCTTAAACTTGCTCTGCCTCTTAGTTATGACCCCCACAACAATGCTGGGGTGTCAGTTCGAATTCTTAAAAAATTGCCAAAAATGATATACAGTAAGGGTGTGGGGTTATCGTTTTTGTAAAAAAATGAATTTTTTGGGCGAATTCAAACTGACACCCCAGCATTGTTTTCGTGGTCATAACTAAGGGGCACAGCAAGTTTGAGGGTGATCTGACCAAAGGGGGCGGAGCTCTGATCCCCGCAAATTGGGCACCCCTTCCCATTTTAGGGGTCATAGCACCACCCCCTTTGGTCAGATCACCCTAAAACTTGCTGTGCCTCTTAGTTATGACCCACACAACAATGCTGGGGTGTCAGTACGAATTCTTAAAAAATTGAAAAAAATTATATACATTAAGGGCCTGGGGTTATCGTTTTTGTCAAAAATGAATTTTTTTGGGGAATACAAACTGACACCCCAGCATTGTTGTGGGGTCATAACTAAGGGGCACAGCAAGTTTTAGGGTGATCTGACCAAAGGGGGCGGAGCTATGTCCCCGCAAATTGGGCACCCTTCCCATTTTAGGGGGTCATAGCACCACCCCCTTTGGTCAGATCACCCTAAAACTTGCTGTGCCTCTTAATTATGACCCACACAACAATGCTGGGGTGTCAGTACGAATGACATACAGTAAGCGGGGTTATCGATTTTGTCAAAAATGAATTTTTTGGGGAATTCAAACTGACACCCCAGCATTGTTGTGGGGGTCATAACTAAGGGGCACAGCAAGTTTTAGGGTGATCTGACCAAAGGGGCGGAGCTATGACCCCCCAAATGGGCACCCCTCCCATTTTAGGGGGTCATAGCTCCGCCCCCTTTGGTCAGATCACCCTAAAACTTGCTGTGCCTCTTAGTTTATGACCCCCACAACAATGCTGGGGTGTCAGTTCAATTCTTAAAAAATTGCCAAAAATGACATACAGTAAGGGCTGGGGGTTACGATTTTGTCAAAAATGAAATTTTTTGGGAATTCAAACTAACACCCAGCATTGTTTTGGGTGCCATAAATAAAGGGCACAGCAAGTTTTAAGGTGATCTGACCAAAGGGGGTGAAGCTATGACCTCCTAGAAAGGGGAGGGGTGCCAACTTTGGGGGGTCATAGCTCTGCCTCCTTTGGTCAGATCACCCTAAAACTTGCTATGCCTCTTAGTTATGACCCCCACAACAATACTGGGGTGTCAGTTCGAATTCTTAAAAAATTGCAAAAAATTATATACAGTTAGGGTCGGGGGTTATCGATTTTGTCAAAAATAAAATTTTTGGGGGAATTCAAACTGACACCCCAGCATTATTTTCGTGGTCATAACTAAGGGGCACAGCAAGTTTTAGGGTGATCTGACCAAAGGGGGAGGAGCTATGACCCCCCAAAGTGGGCACCCCTCCCCATTTTAGGGGGTCATAGCACTGCCCCCTTCGGTCAGATTACCCTAAAACTTGCTGTGCCTCTTAGTTATGACCCCCAAAACAATACTGGGGTATCAGTTAGAATTCTTAAAAAATTGCAAAAAATGATATACAGTGAGGGACGGGGGTTATCGATTTTGTCAAAAATAAAATTTTTGGGGGAATTCAAACTGACACCCCAGCATTGTTTTTGTGGTCATAAATAAGGGGCACAGCAAGTTTTAGGGTGATCTGACCAAAGGGGGAGGAGCTATGACCCCCAAAGTGAGCACCCCTTCCCATTTTAGGGGGTCATAGCACTGCTCCCTTCGGTCAGATTACCCTGAAACTTGCTGTGCCTCTTAGTTATGACCCCCACAACAATGCTGGTGTGTCAGTACGAATTCTTAAAAAAATTGACAAAAATGATATACAGTAAGGCTCGGGGATTATTGATTTTGACAAAAATGAAATTTTTGGAGGAATTCAAACTAACACCCAGCATTGTTTTGGGTGCCATAAATAAAGGGCACAGCAAGTTTTAAGGTGATCTGACCAAAGGGGTGTAAGCTATGACCTCCTAGAAAGGGGAGGGGTGCCAACTTTGGGGGTCATAGCTCTGCCTCCTTTGGTCAGATCACCATAAAACTTGCTATGCCTCTTAGTTATGACCCCCACAACAATACTGGGGTGTCAGTTCGAATTCTTAAAAAATTGCAAAAAATTATATACAGTTAGGGTCGGGGGTTATCGATTTTGTCAAAAATAAAATTTTTGGGGAATTCAAACTGACACCCCAGCATTATTTTCGTGGTCATAACTAAGGGGCACAGCAAGTTTTAGGGTGATCTGACCAAAGGGGGAGGAGCTATGACCCCCCAAAGTGGGCACCCCTCCCCATTTTAGGGGGTCATAGCACTGCCCCCTTCGGTCAGATTACCCTAAAACTTGCTGTGCCTCTTAGTTATGACCCCCAAAACAATACTGGGGTATCAGTTAGAATTCTTAAAAAATTGCAAAAAATGATATACAGTGAGGGACGGGGGTTATCGATTTTGTCAAAAATAAAATTTTTGGGGGAATTCAAACTGACACCCCAGCATTGTTTTCGTGGTCATAACTAAGGGGCACAGCAAGTTTTAGGGTGATCTGACCAAACGGGGAGAAGCTATGACCCCCCAAAGTGGGCACCCCTCCCCATTTTAGGGGGTCATAGCACCGCCCCCTTTGGTCAAATCACCCTAAAACTTGCTGTGCCTCTTAGTTATGACCCCCACAACAATGCTGGGTTGTCAGTACGAATTCTTAAAAAATTGCCAAAAATGATATACATTAACCCCTTCACCCCCAAGGGTGGTTTGCACGTTAATGACCGGGCCAATTTTTACAATTCTGACCACTGTCTCTTTATGAGGATATAACTCTGGAACGCTTCAACGGATCTTCGCGATTCTGAGATTGTTTTCTCGTGACATATTGTACTTCTTGGTTCAGCCAGCTCCAACTATTGACTAACAGTGTGCACATCATTTACTCAATATTGTACTTCACGTTAGTCGTAAAATTTATTCGATATACCTTGCGTTTATTTTTGAAAAAACGCAAATATGGCGAAAATTTTGAAAATTTTGCAATTTTCAAACTTTGAATTTTTTTTCCCTTAAAACAGAGAAATATGTCACACAAAATAGTTAAGAAATAACATTTCCCACATGTCTACTTTACATCAGCATAATTTTGGAACCAAATTTTTTTTTGTTAGGAAATTATAAGGGTTAAAAGTTGACCAGTGATTTCTCATTTTTACAACAAAATTTACAAAGCCATTTTTTTAGGGACCACCTCACATTTGAAGTCACTTTCACGGGTCTATATGGCAGAAAATACCCAAAAGTGACACCATTCTAAAAACTGCACCCCTCAAGGTACTCAAAACCACATTCAAGAATTTTATTAACCCTTCAGGTGCTTCACAGGAGCTGAATCAACGTGGAACGAAAAAATGAATATTTAACTTTTTAGTCACAAAAATGATCTTTTACAAACTTTTTTTTATTTTCACAAGGGTAAAAGGAAAAAATGGACAGATACAGTTGTTGTGCAATTTCTCCTGAGTACGCCAATACCCCATATGTGGGGGAAAACCACTGTTTGGACACACAGCAGAGCTCGTAAGGGAAGGAGCGCCGTTTGACTTTTTCAAACTAAAATTGGCTGGAGTTGAGATTGGACGCCATGTCGTGTTTGGAGAGCCCCTGATGCGCCTAAACAGTGGAAACCCCCCACAAATGACACCATTTTGGAAACTAGACCCCCTAAGGAACTTATCTAGATCTGTTGTGAGCACTTTGAACCCCAAAGTGTTTCACAAAAGTTTATAATGCCTGGGTGTGAAAAAAAAAAAAATTTCCACAAAAATGATTTTTTAGTCCCAAATTTTTGATTTTTCCCAAGGAAATTGGACCCCAAAAGTTGTTGTCCAATTTGTCCTGAGTACGCTGATACCCCATATGTGGGGGGGGGAAACTGTTTGGGCGCATGGCAGGGCTTGGAAAGGAAGCAGTAACGTTTTGGAGTGCAAACATTGATGGGGGTCATGTTCCACTTGTAGTGCCCCAGATGAGCCTAAACAGTGGAAACCCCCCACAAGTGACCCCATTTTGGAAGCTAGACCCCCTAAGGAACTTATCTAGATCTTTGGTGAGCACTTTGAACCCCCAAGTGCTTCACACAAGTTTATAATGCCCGGGCATGAAAATAAAAAATCCTATTTTTTTCCCACAAAAATTAACTCTTAGTCACTAATTTTTTATTTTCCCATAGGTAACAGGAGAAATTGGACCTCAAAAGTTGTTGTCCAATTTGTCCTGAGTATGCTGATACCCCATATGTGGGGGGGAATCACTGTTTGGGCGCACAGCAGAGCTCGGAAGGGAAGGAGCACCATTTGACTTTTTCCAACCAAAATTGGCTGGAATTGAGATTAGACGCCATGTTGCATTTGGAGAGTCCCTGATGTGCCTAAACAGTGGAAACCCCCCACAAGTGACCCCATTTGGGAAACTAGACCCCCTAAGGAACTTATCTAGATCTTTGGTGAGCAATTTGAACCCCCAAGTGCTTCACACAAGTTTATAACGTAGAGCCGTAAAATTAAAAAATCATATTTTTTCCACAAAATTGATCTTTTCACCCCAATTTTTATTTTCCCAAGGGTAACAAGACTCCAAAAGTTATTGTGCAATTTGTCCTGAGTACGCTGATCCCCATATGTGGGGGTAAACCACTGTTTGGGTGCATGGCAGAGTTTGGAAGGGAAGGAGCGCCGTTTGACTTTTTCAACGCAGAATTGGCTGGATGCCATGTCGTGTTTGGAGAGCTCCTGATCTGCCTAAACAGTGGAAACCCCCCACAAATGACACCATTTTGGAAATAGACCCCTCAAGGAACTTATCTAGATGTGTGGTGAGCACTTTTAATCCCCAAGTGCTTCACAGAAGTTTATAACGTACAGCCGTAAAATAAAAAATCTTTTTTTTTTCTTACAAAAATGATTTTTTTGCCCCCAATATTTTATTTTCACAAGCGTAACTGGAGATATTGGACCCCAAAAGTTGTTGTCCAATTTGTCCTGAGTACGTTGATACCCAATATGTGGGAGTAAACTACTGTATGGGGCACGTCGGGGCTCGGAAGGGAAGTAGTGACGTTTTGGATTGCAGACTTTGATGGATTGGTCTGGGGGCGTCATGTTGCATTTGGAGACCCCTGATGTGCCTAAACAGTGGAAACCCCCACAAGTGACCCCATTTTGGAAAATAGACCCCACAAGGAACTTATCTAGATGTGTGGTGAGCACTTTGAACCCGAAAGTGCTTCACAGAAGTTTATAACGTACAGCCGTAAAATAAAAAATCTTTTTTTTTTTTTTACAAAAATGATTTTTTTTGCCCCCAGTATTTTATTTTCACAAGGATAACAGGAGAAATTGGACCCAAAAAGTTGTTTTCCAATTTGTCCTGAGTACGCTGATACCCAATATGTGGGAGTAAACTACTGTATGGGCGCACGTCGGAGCTCGGAAGGGAAGTAGTGACGTTTTGGATTGCAGACTTTGATGGATTGGTCTGGGGGCGTCATGTCGCATTTGGAGAGCCCCTGATGCGCCTAAACAGTGGAAACCCCCCACAAGTGACCCTATTTGGAAAATAGACCCCACAAGGAACTTATCTAGATGTGTGGTGAGCACTTTGAAGCCCGAAGTGCTTCACAGAAGTTTATAGCGTACAGCCGTAAAAATAAAAAATCCTTTTTTTTTTTTACAAAAATTATTTTTTCGCCCCAAATATTTTATTTTCAAAAGGGTAACTGGAGAAATTGGACCACAACAGTTGTTGTCCAATTTGTCCTGAGTATGCTGATACCCAATATGTGGGAGAAAACTACTGTATGGGCGCACGTCAGGGCTCGGAAGGGAAGTAGTGACGTTTTGGATTACAGACTTTGAAGGAATGGTCTGGGGGCGTCATGTCGCATTTGGAGAGCCCCTGATGCGCATAAACAGTGGAAACCCCCCACAAGTGACCCCATTTTGGAAAATAGACCCCACAAGGAACTTATCTAGATGTGTGGTGAGCGCTATGAAGCCCCAAGTGCTTCACAGAAGTTTATAACATACAGCCGTAAAAACAAAAAAAATATTTTTTTTTTTACAAAAATGATATTTTTGCCCCCAGTTTTTTATTTTCCCAAGGGTAACAGAAGAAATAGGACAAATTGCACAATAACTCTTGGGGTACAGAGTACGCTGATACCCCATATGTGGGGTAAACTACTGTTTGGGCGCATGGCAGAGCTCAGAAGTGAAGGAGCACCGTTTGACTTTTTCAACGCAGAATTGGCTGGAATTGAGATCAGACGCCATGTCACATTTGGAGAGCCCCTGATGTGCCTAAACAGCAGAAACCCCCCAATTCTAACTCCAACCCTAACCCCAACACACCCCTAACCCTAGTCCCAACCCTAACCACAAACCTAACCCTAACAAACCCCTAACCCTAATCCCAACCCTAATCCTAACGTTAGCGCCAACCCTAACCCTAACTTTAGCCGCAACCCTAACCTTAATGGAAAAATGGAAATAAATATTTTTTTTAATTTTATTATTTTTCCCTAACTAAGGGGGTGATAAAGGGGGGTTTGATTTACTATTTATAGCGGGTTTTTGTGATTGGCAGCTGTCACGCTAAAAGACGCTTTTTATTGCAAAAAGTAGTTTTTTGCATCACCACATTTTGAGAGCTATAATTTTTGCATATTTTGGCCCACAGAGTCATGTGAGGTCTTATTTTTTGCGGGACGAGGTGACGTTTTTATTGGTACCATATTTGAGCATGTGACATTTTTTGATCGCTTTTTATTTCGATTTTTGTGAGGTTAGAATGAACAAAAATCAGCAATTCATGAATTTCTTTTGGGGGAGGCGTTTATACCGTTTCGCATGTGATAAAATTGATAAAGCAGTTTTATTCTTCGGGTCAGTACAATTACGGAGATACCTCATTTATATAATTTTTTTATGTTTTGGGGCTTTTATAGAATAAAAGCAATTTTATCTAAAAAATTATTATTTTTGCATCGCTTTATTCTGTGAGCTATAACTTTTTTATTTTTTCGCTGATGATGCTGTATGATGGCTCGTTTTTTTCAGGACAAGATGACGTTTTCAGCGGTACCATGATTATTTATATCGGTCTTTTTGATCGCGTGTTATTCCACTTTTTGTTCGGTGGTATGATGATAAAGCATTGATTTTTTGCTTAGTTTTTTTTTTTTTTAAGGGGTTCACTAAAGGGGTTAACTAGTGGGATAGTTTTATAGGGGGGGTCGTTACGGACGCGGCGATACCAAATATGTGTACTTTTATTGCTTTGTTTTTTTTATTAACAGGAAGAAATGAATTTATTGGGGAATATTTTTTTTTTTTTTTATGTTTTTTTTTACCACTTTTTATTTTCATTTTTTTAACTTTTTTACTTTGTCCCAGGGTGGGACATCACAGTATTTTAGCAGATCGCTGGTGTGACAGTGTGCACAGCACACTGTCACACAAGCGATCGCTCTGGCAGTGATGCAGGCTTCTCAGTGCCTGCTCCCAGCAGGCACTGAGGAAGCCGCCTCCCTGCAGGACCCCGGCGCCATCTTGGATCCGGGGACCTGGAGGGAGGACGGACCCTCGGAACAGCGCGACACATCGCGCTACTCTGAGGGTCTCAGGGGAGCGCGCAGGGAGCCCCCTGCCTGCGCGATCCTCCCCTGTGCCCCCTGGTACAGCGCGATCATGTTTGATCGCGGTGTGCCAGGGGTTAATGTGTCTGGAGCGGTCCGTGATCGCTCCTGAGACATAGTGCTGGGTGTCAGCTGTGATAATCAGCTGACACCCGGCCGCGATCGGCTGCGCTCCCCCCGGGAGCGCGTCCGATCGCACGGGACATACTATCCCATCCATGGTCATACGGGCCCAGGTACCATGGACGGGATAGTACGTCTGATGGCAGTAAGGGGTTAAGGGCCAGAGGTTATCGAGTTTGTCAAAAATGAATTTTTTGGGGGAATTCAAACTGACACTCCAGCATTGTTGTATGGGTCATAACTAAGGGGCACAGCAAGTTTGAGAATGATCTGACCAAAGGGGGCGGAGCTATGACCCCCAAAGTGGGCACCCCTCATTTTATGGGTCATAGTTCCGCCCCCTTTGGTCAGATCACCCTAAAACTTGCTATGCCCCTTAGTTATGACCCCCACATCAATGCTGGGTGTCAGTACGAATTCTTAAAAAATTGCAAAAAAGATATACAGTAAGGGCCAGGGGTTATCCATTTTGTCAAAATGAATTTTTTGGGGAATTCGAACTGACACCCCAGCATTGTTGTGGGGGTCTTAACTAAGGGGCACAGCAAGTTTTAGGGTGATCTGACCAAAGGGGGTGGAGCTATGGCCCCCGAAAATGGGGAGGGTGCCCATTGGGGGGTCAAAGCTCCTCCCCCTTCGGTCAGATCACCCTAAAACTTGCTGTGCCTATTAGATATGACCCCCACAACAATGCTGGGGTGTCAGTACGAATTCTTAAAAAATTGCCAAAAATGATATACAGTAAGGGCAGGAGGTTATCGATTTTGTCAAAAATGAATTTTTTTGGGGAATTCAAACTGACACCCCAGCATTGTTGTGCGGGTCATAACTAAGGGGCAAAGCAAGTTTTAAGGTGATCTGACCAAAGGGGGCGGAGATATGACCCCCCAAAGTGGGCACCCCTCCCCATTTTAGCGAGTCATAGCTCCGACCCCTTTGGTCAGATCACCCTAAAACTTGCTGTGCCTCTTAGATATGACCCCCAAAACAATGCTGGGGTGTCATTTCGAATTCTTAAAAAATTGCCAAAAATGATATACAGTAAGGCTGGGGGATTATCGAATTTGTCAAAAATGAAATTTTTGGAGGAATTCAAACTGACACCCCAGCATTGTTTTTGTGGTCATAACTAAGGGCAAGTTTGAGGGTGATCTGACCAAAGGGGAGGATCTATGACCCCCCAAAGTGGCATCCCTCCCCATTTTACGGGTCATAGCTCCGCCCTCTTTGGTCAGATCACCCTAAAACTTGCTGTGCCTCTTAGTTATTACCCCCACAACAATGCTGGGGTTTCAGTTCGAATTCTTAAAAGTTGCCAAAAATGATATACAGTAAGGGTCGGGGATTATCGATTTTGTCAAAAATTTAATTTTTGGGGAATTCAAACTAAACATCCAGCATTGTTTTGGGTGCCATAAATAAAGGGCACAGCAAGTTTTAGGGTGATCTGACCAAAGGGGGTGGAGCTATGACCTCCTAAAAAGGGGAGGGGTGCCCACTTTGGGGGGTCATAGCTCTGCCTCCTTTGGTCAGATCACCCTAAAACTTGCTGTGCCTCTTAGTTATGACCCCCAAAACAATACTGGGGTGTCAGTTCGAATTCTTAAAAAATTGCCAAAAATGATATACAGTAAGGGTCGGGGGTTATTGATTTTGTCAAAAATAAAATTTTTGGGAGAATTCAAACTGACACCCAGCATTGTTGTGGGTGTCATAAATAAAGGGCACAGCAAGTTATAGGGTGATCTGACCAAAGGGGGAGGAGCTATGACCCCCCAAAGTGGGCACCCCTCCCCATTTTAGGGGGTCATAGCACAGCCCCCTTCGGTCAGATTACCCTAAAACTTGCTGTGCCTCTTAGTTATGATCCACAAAACAATACTGGGGTGTCAGTTCGAATTCTTAAAAAATTGCAAAAAATGATATACAGTGAGGGTCGGGGGTTATCGATTTTGTCAAAAATAAAATTTTGGGGGGAATTCAAACTGATACCCCAGCATTGTTTTTGTGGTCATAACTAAGGGGCACAACAAGTTTTAGGGTGATCTGACCAAACGGGGAGTAGCTATGACCCTCCAAAGTGGGAACCCTCCCCATTTTAGGGGGTCATAGCACCGCCCCCTTTGGTCAAATCACCCTAAACTTGCTGTGCCTCTTAGTTATGACCCCCACAACAATGCTGGGGTGTCAGTACGAATTCTTAAAAAATTGCCAAAAATGATTTACATTAAGGCTACTTTCACACTTGCGTTTTTTAGCGCTGCTCATCGTGCGCTATTGGTCGCATGCGCAATGTTCCCCTATAATTAACATGGCGGGCGCAGTGTCTTGCGCTTGCACGCGCTCATTAGCGTTTGGCGTGCGCTGCGCATTTTCCAGGTGTGCGCCCAGACGCGCTAGATGCTACATGTTGCATTTTTTTTTCCGGCACACCTATTTAAAAATGCGCGTGCGCACGTGTGTGCACGCTATGCGCAAAAAAATAACATTGGCGTCTATGTGGGCACTGGCGTGCGCGTGCCTTTGCGATTGTCAGCGCTTGTGCGCGCAAGCGACTTTTTAGTAAACATTGTCTAGACACTTGTCCAATGACCCCTAGACAAGATACATTGTTTCTGAGGAGTCTAGATAAAATGAGTATAGATAAAGGAAGGTGTCAGTGCCACACAGACCCCTACTCAGACTGCCTGGAGACTGCATGCTGATAAGACCTGAAGATACAGCCTGGATCCCTATAAAAAGGCCTGCAAACAGCGTGCACCAAACTACACTGCCTGTAGACTGGAGCTGGACACTGGACGATCCATCTTGGACCACAACAGCATGGATATTGCCTGGAGACACTGTGCCTGGACTCAAGAGCGATCCAAAGTGCAAGAATGTGAGTATTCTTTAAACAAATGACAGGCTGTCCTTATAATGTAATATGTGCTCATGTAATTTTTTTTTTTTGCAGCATGTCTTCTGGATCAGAATATTCACCATCCCGGCAAGAACTGGCCGAAGCAGAGCATGATGTGAGTATCTTCCTGCCTTTGGGTAAGTATAGCTGCTGAATCTACAAATGGCTAAAATTTGTGTTTCTTTTTCAGACATCATCGTCGGACACGGGCATTGAGGAGTCTCAGCAGGAGCAGTCACAGCCGAGTCAAGTCCCGGTGGCGAGACGGAATGTAAGTATATAGCCTTTGAATGTCTATTTCTTTTCTACTCCTATTGTTCTTTTCTTTGTAAAAAAAATACAAGATTGTAATTTTTATTTTGTTTCTTCTAGGTTCCACAACGGGACGACGACCTGTATGTGGATAATGAGGCCCTCATCTGCCAGGTCCATGAGCGTGTCCCGTTGTGGGACAGCCGAGATCCGCAGTACAAAGACAATGTGGTGACCCGACGGCTATGGAACGAGGTGGCCGCAGCGTTGATGGATGGCTGGGACAGCGCCTCTCCAAACCTCAAAAAGGCGTTTAGTAAGTATTTTCATTCTCTGTAATGCTGCACTCAATGTTGTTCCTGAGGCCACTGATGGGTTTACTGGCAGATATATTCTGCCAGTAAACCCAACAGTGCCCTCTGCTTCAACACTGACTGCCCTGTGTATGCTATTGCAATGTGTTCTGCATTCTAGTGTTTGTTTTTATGCTGCACTCACTGTTGTTCCTGAGGCCACTGATGGGTTTACTGGCAGATATATTCTGCCAGTAAACCCAACAGTGCCCTCTGCTTCAACACTGACTGCCCTGTGTATGCTATTGCAATGTGTTCTGCATTCTAGTGTTTGTTTTTATGCTGCACTCAGTGTTGTTCTTGAGGCCACTGATGGGTTTACTGGCAGATATATTCTGCCAGTAAACCCAACAGTGCCCTCTGCTTCAACACTGACTGCCCTGTGTATGCTATTGCAATGTGTTCTGCATTCTAGTGTTTGTTTTTATGCTGCACTCACTGTTGTTCCTGAGGCCACTGATGGGTTTACTGGCAGATATATTCTGCCAGTAAACCCAACAGTGCCCTATGGTTCAACACTGACTGCCCTGTGTATGCTATTGCAATGTGTTCTGCATTCTAGTGTTTGTTTTTATGCTGCACTCACTGTTGTTCCTGAGGCCACTGATGGGTTTACTGGCAGATATATTCTGCCAGTAAACCCAACAGTGCCCTATGGTTCAACACTGACTGCCCTGTGTATGCTATTGCAATGTGTTCTGCATTCTAGTGTTTGTTTTTTATGCTGCACTCACTGTTGTTCCTGAGGCCACTGATGGGTTTACTGGCAGATATATTCTGCCAGTAAACCCAACAGTGCCCTCTGCTTCAACACTGACTGCCCTGTGTATGCTATTGCAATGTGTTCTGCATTCTAGTGTTTGTTTTTATGCTGCACTCACTGTTGTTCCTGAGGCCACTGATGGGTTTACTGGCAGATATATTCTGCCAGTAAACCCAACAGTGCCCTATGGTTCAACACTGACTGCCCTGTGTATGCTATTGCAATGTGTTCTGCATTCTAGTGTTTGTTTTTATGCTGCACTCACTGTTGTTCCTGTGGCCACTGATGGGTTTACTGGCAGATTTATTCTGCCAGTAAACCCAACAGTGCCCTATGGTTCAACACTGACTGCCCTGTGTATGCTATTGCAATGTGTTCTGCATTCTAGTGTTTGTTTTTATGCTGCACTCACTGTTGTTCCTGAGGCCACTGATGAGTTTACTGGCAGATATATTCTGCCAGCAAACCCAACAGTGCCATGTGTTTCAACAGTCACTGACCTGTGGTTTCTTATGTGTTGTGCATTCTATTGGTTTTTGTTATTGCCCAGTCACTCTTGTTCCTCATGGTAATGTTGGTTTTGCTGCCAGATATATTCTAACAGCAAACACAACAGTGTCATCTGGGTCAACAGTCACTATCCTGTTTTTTCTTGAGCTATGTGTTGTGCATTCTATTGGTTTTTGTTATTGCCCAGTCACTCTTAGTCCTCATGGTAATGTTGGTTTTGCTGCCAGATATATTCTAACAGCAAACACAACAGTGTCATTTGGGTCAACAGTCACTATCCTGTTTTTTCTTGAGCTATGTGTTGTGCATTCTATTGGTTTTTGTTATTGCCCAGTCACTCTTGGTCCTCATGGTAATGTTGGTTTTGCTGCCAGATATATTCTAACAGCAAACACAACAGTGTCATCTGGGTCAACAGTCACTATCCTGTGTATTGTATAGCTTTTTATAATGCTGCATTGACAGTTTGACATTTTCATTCAGGTATGTGTGTTGAGACTGATTTTGCCCTGACTGCATTCTATAATTGTTTTCTTTTTTTCTCAACAGTGAACAAAGTCTGCACACGATGGCGCTCGATGAAGGACCGCTTCAACACTGATGTTCGAGCAGAGGGACAGGTTCGCAGTGGTTCTGCAGCAAGGCCCAGAAATAAATATCGTTATTATCGCGAGTTGGCGTTCCTGAGACGGTCCTTGCTAGCATAGCGTAGTTTTTTCTTTTTTTTTTTTTTTTTTAAATTTTTTTCTTTATTTTCTTTTCTACAGCTGATGCTTCTTGTTCATGCATTATAGTAATGTTTTGTTTTTCATTCCACAGCACCTGGAGCAGCACCATGCAGTCTGTCCCTGAAGCGGTCCTTCCTCGGACAACCTTGGACTCGTCCCAGCCATCCGACAGCCTGGAAGCAACTTGCAGGTCAGCAACACAGACAGCTGGTGACCAGGAAGCTGGTCCATCAGGTGTTCCCCTCTCCCAGGTCTCTGCCACTGGTTTTGCGGGCACTTCCCGGCAGCGGCAGAGGGCCATGGAGAGGAATGTCTTGCCCGAGTTTGTTCACTTGAGCGAGTCCTTTCAAGGCAATATCAAGACGCTTGGAGGCAGAGTTGGAAGCGGTTTTTCACTGATGGAACGTGGTTTTACCCACATGGATCACCGTTTCAACTGTGTCGAACAGCGTCTTGATCGCCTGGAGGCCGACCTCAACAGACCAGCGCACCATTTTTTCAGTAAAATAGAATGGGGCATGGCGGAACACCTTACTCCTGAGCAACAGCTGTGTGTGATGCAGGCCTGCAGCAATGCTTACTTGCAGCAGATGCAGCAGAATCGGTACGTGCAGCAGTCAGTGGTGCATATCCAACAGTGCACCATGATTCACCACACATCACTACCGACTTCTGCTGCATACCACTGCACGGCCACCAGCATCCGAGTCACCACTACACCACCACAAGTCCGAGTACTGTTGGACACTCCACCGTCGCCACCACCATGGCAGCGTGCTACCTGTTGTGGAGCAACACCCCACAGACACTTGTCCACAGTCATGGACTCAAGCCACCGCAGTACCTGCTTGGGCACGGCACCCACTTCTCCTTTAGAGTACCGCCACCATCAACAATTTCCACAACAGCACCCACTGATCTATGAGTACCGTCACCAGTCAGCAACAATCCATTTACAACTGTTCTTCAATACGGCAGTACTACCAACATCTTGTACAATACAACTAACGATTTTCATTCTACGGCCACTGGTACTACCAATTGCACTGACAACACAGCGTACACATCGTTTTTTTATTCACTCACTGGCATGATACCCACATTTCAATCCTGTCAAGGAACATTACTAAAAACTTTGTTTTTCCATCCACACTTCTCCAGTGCCAATGCCATCCATTGACATGAGACTTGTACCACACTCAGTTTTTTCTGATTCATGGGCAGTCAACCATTCATCTGGACAAACAGATTATCGAATCATCATTACTACCTGTCAGTACTAAAAGATTGAAAAAAAATCTTTTTTTCAACTACTGGGCATGACACCATTGCATCTTGTAACATGTACTAATCTGTTTTTTCTATTACTACTGGGCAGTGACTACCATTCATCTGACAAACATTGTACTTATCTGTTTTCTATTACTTGGCAGTGCAACCCAATTTCATCTTCAAACATTGTACAATCTGTTTTTTTATTACTACTGGGCAGTGACTACCAATTGCATCTTGGACAACATTTACTAACTGTTTTTTCTATTACTACTGGGCAGTAACTACCAATTGCTCTTACAAAACATTGTACTATCGATTTTTCTATTACTACTGGGGCAGTGACTACCAATTGCATCTTGGACAAACATTGTACTAATCTGTTTTTTCTATTACTACTGGGATGCATGTCTTGACCTACCGAATTTTGCATACTACATTGATACAAACATTGTACTAATCTGTTTTTTCTATTACTACTGGGCAGTGACTACCAATTGCACTGGAAAACATTGTACTAATCTGTTTTTCTATTACTACTGGGGCAGTGACTACAATTGCATCTTGGACAAACATTGTACTAATCTGTTTTTTCTATTACTACTGGGGCAGTGACTACCAATTTCATCTTGTACAAACATTGTACTAATCTGTTTTTTCTATTACTACTGGGGCAGTGACTACCAATTGCATCTTGGACAAACATTGTACTAATCTGTTTTTTCTATTACTACTGGGGCAGTGACTACCAATTTCATCTTGACAAACATTGTACTAATCTGTTTTTTTATTACTACTGGGGCAGTGACTACCAATTGCATCTTGGACAAACATTGTACTAATCTGTTTTTTCTATTACTACTGGGGCAGTGACTACCAATTTGCATCTTGACAAACATTGTACTATCTGTTTTTTCTATTACTACTGGGGCAGTGACTACCAATTGCATCTTGGACAAACATTGTACTAATCTGTTTTTTCTATTACTACTGGGGCAGTGACTACCAATTGCATCTTGGACAAACATTGTACTAATCTGTTTTTTCTATTACTACTGGGGCAGTGACTACCAATTGCATCTTGGACAAACATTGTACTAATCTGTTTTTTCTATTACTACTGGGGCAGTGACTACCAATTGCATCTTGGACAAACATTGTACTATCTGTTTTTTCTATTACTACTGGGGCAGTGACTACCAATTGCATCTTGGACAAACATTGTACTAATCTGTTTTTTCTATTACTACTGGGGCAGTGACTACCAATTGCATCTTGGACAAACATTGTACTAATCTGTTTTTTCTATTACTACTGGGGCAGTGACTACCAATTGCATCTTGTACAAACATTGTACTAATCTGTTTTTTCTATTACTACTGGGGCAGTGACTACCAATGCATGTTGGACAAACATTGTACTAATTGTATTTTTCTATAACCTTGTGTGGAATATAATATTTTATTTTTTAAAACAAAAAAATTATATGGGATCTATACAAATGTATCTAAAAATCATTGCCAATTCAAATGTGTTTTTCCTGTTGTACAAATAAATGTGCCAATCTTCTTTAGTAATTTGTTTCTTTGTGTTTTTTTGCCACCTACACACGCGACTACACACACTGCATGTACACTTTGCTTTTTGACTACATTAACTACATAATGACACAATTTGTGTACTTCATGGAATATTTTGTCCAAACACAAATTTTTCCTTTTTTTGCACTAACATCTGTCTGTCGCTAATATTGCCAACTGAATAGAGGATGGTGTTGATGCAAGGCATATCTATTTAACCTTGCCAGATATACTAAAAAATTAAATGAGTGTGGTGTGTTTTGGACATTATTTCACTTTGTGATAGAAGGCAGGGATTCTAGATATATATCAAAAAACTGACCGCACATCCAAACTTAGATTCAGTGGAACAGGTGCTAAACCTAGAGTCACACTCATATACATACAAGAAGAAAAGGTACACACTGTAGCGCTATAGCTTGCAAACACGAAATATGAAAAATATGAAAAATGAATTACATCATTACCTTAGAAATATGAAAAATGAGAAGTCTTAGCGCAAAGATGGCCAAATTATGTGAGCCTGATGCCACGTCAAGGCTCTTCTCGTATATCAGTCCCTAACTAATGCCTATCCTCGCTTAGAAAAGTCTTCAAACTGACACCCCAGCATTGTTGTGGGGGTCATAATAAGGAGCACAGCAATTTGAGAATGATCTGACCAAAGGGGCGGAGCTATGACCCCCAAGTGGGCACCCCTCATTTATGGGTCAAGTTCCGCCCCTTTGGTCAATCACCCTAAAACTTGCTATGCCCTTGTTATGACCCCCACATCAATGCTGGGTTCAGTACGAATTCTTAAAAATTGCCAAAATTGCTATACAGTAAGGGTTATCATTTTGTAAAAAATGAATTTTTTGGGGAATTCAAACTGTCACCCCAGCATTGTTGTGGAGGTCATAACTAAGGGCACAGCAAGTTTGAGAGTGATCTACCAAAGGGGCGGAACTATGACCCCCAAGTGGCACCCCTCCCCATTTAACGGGTCTAGCTCCGCCCCTTTTGGTCAGTTCACCCTAAAACTTGCTATGCCTCTTAGTTATGACCCCCACAACAATGCTGGGTGTTAGTACGAATTTTTAAAAAATTGCCAAATTGCTATACAGTAAGGATTATCGATTTTGTCAAAAATATTTTTTGGGGTAATTCAAACTCACACTCCAGCATTGTTGTGGGGTCATAACTAAGGGGCACAGTAAGTTTGAGGGTGATTAACCAAAGGGGGCGGAGCTATGACCTCCCAAGTTTGGCACACCTCCCCATTTTAGGGGGTCATAGCTCCGCCCCCTTAGGTCAGATCACCTTAAAACTTGCTGTGCCTCTTAGTTATGACCCCAATAACAATGCTGGGGTGTCAGTTTGAATTCTTAAAAAATTGCCAAGAATGATTTACAATAAGGGCCTGGGGTTATCGATCTTGTTAAAAATGAAATTTTTTGGGGAATTCAAACTGACACCCCAGCATTGTTGTGGGGGTCATAACTAAGGTGCACAGAAAGTTTTAGGGTGATCTGACCAAAGGGGCGGAGCTATGGCCCCCTAAAATGGGGAGGGGTGCCCAATTTGGAGGTTCAAAGCTCCGCCCCCTTTGGTCAGATCACCCTAAAACTTGCTGTGCCTCTTAGTTATGACTCCCACAACAATGCTGGGTGTCAGTTCGAATTCTTAAAAATTGCCAACAATGATATACAGTAAGGGCCGGAGGTTATAGATTTTGTCAAAAATGAATTTTTTAGGGGAATTCAAACTGACACACCAGCATTTTTGTGGGGGTCATAATTAAGGGGCACAGCAAGTTTGAGGGTGATCTGACCAAAGGAGCAGAGCTATGACCCCCCAAAGTGGGCAACCCTCCCCATTTTAGCGGGTCATAGCTCCGCCCCCTTTAGTCAGCTCACCCTAAAACTTGCTGTTCCTCTTAGATATGACCCCCACAACAATGCTGGGTGTCAGTTCGAATTCTTAAAAAATTGCCAAAATGATATACAGTAAGGGCCGGCCGGGGGTTATCGATTTTGACAAAAATGAATTTTTTAGGGGAATTCAAACTGACACCCCAGCATTTTTGTGGGGGTCATAACTAAGGGGCCCAGCAAGTTTGAGGATGATCTGACCAAAGGGGGCGTAGCTATGACTCCCCAAATTGGGCACCCCTCCCCATTTTAGGGGGTCATAGCTCCGACCCCTTTGGTCAGATCACCTTAAAACTTGCTGTGCCTCTTAGTTATGACCCCTACAACAATGCTGGGGTGTCAGTTTGAATTCTTAAAAAATTGCCAAAAATGATATACAGTAAGGACCCTGGGTTATCGATTTTGTCAAAAATGAAATTTTTTGGGAATTCAAACAGACACCCAAGCATTGTTGTGGGAGTCATAACTAAGGGGCACAGCAAGATTGAGGGTGATCTGACCAAAGGGAGCGGAGCTATGACCCCCCAAAGTGGCATCCCTCCCCATTTTACGGGTCATAGCTCCACCCCCTTGGTCAGATCACCCTAAAACTTGCTGTGCCTCTTAGCTATTACCCCCACAACAATGCTGGGGTGTCAGTTCGAATTGTTAAAAAATTGCCAAAAATGATATACAGTAAGGCTCGGGGATTGTCGATTTTGTCAAAATGAAAATTTTGGGGGAATTCAAACTAACACCCAGCATTGTTGTGGGTGCCATAAATAAAGGGCACAGCAAGTTTTAGGGTGATCTGACCAAAGGGGGCGGAGCTATTTCCCCCTAAAATTGGGAGTGGTGCCCACTTTGAGGGGTCATAGCTCTGCCTCCTTTGGTCAGATCACCCTAAAACTTGCTGTGCACCTTAGATATGACACCCACAACAATGCTGGGGTGTCAGTTCAAATTCTTAAAAAATTGTCAAAAATGATATACAGTAAGGGCGGGGTGTTATGGATTTTGTCACAAATGAATTTTTAGGGGAATTCAAATGACACCCCAGCATTGTTTTCGTGGTCATAACTAAGGGGCACAGCAAGTTTGAGGGTGATCTGACCAAAGGGGGAGGAGCTATGACCCACCAAAATAGTCACCCCTCCACTTTTTAGGGGGTCATAGCTCCGCCCCCTTTGGTCAGATCACCCTAAAACTTGCTGTGCCTCTTAGTTATTACCCCCACAACAATCCTGGGTGTCAGTTCGAATTCTTAAAAAATTCCCAAAAATGATATACATTATGGCTCGGGGATTATCGATTTTGTCAAAAATTTAATTTTTGGGGGAATTGAAACTAAACACCCAGCATTGTTTTGGGTGCCATAAATAAAGGGCACAGCAAGTTTTAGGGTGATCTGACCAAAGGGGGTGGAGCTATGACCTCCTAAAAAGGGGAGGGGTGCCCACTTTGGGTGGTCATAGCTCTGCCTCCTTTGGTCAGATCACCCTAAAACTTGCTGTGCACCTTAGATATGACCCCCAAACAAAGCTGGGGTGTCAGTTTGTATTCTTAAAAAATTGTCAAAAATGATATACAGTAAGGGCCGGGGGTTATCGATTTTGTCAAAAATAAAATTTTTGGGCAATTCAAACTGACACTCAGCATTGTTTTTGTGGTCATAACTAAGGGGCACAGCAAGTTTTAGGGTGATCTGACCAAACGGGGAGGAGCTATGATCCCCCAAAGAGGGCACCCCTCCCCATTTTAAGGGGTCATAGCACTGCCCCCTTCGGTCAGATTACCCTAAAACTTGCTGTGCCTCTTAGTTATGACCCCCAAAACAATACTGGGGTGTCAGTTCGAATTCTTAAAAAATTGCAAAAAATGATTTACAGTGAGGGTCGGGGGTTATCGATTTTTTCAAAAATAAAATTTTTGGGGGAATTCAAACTGACATCCCAGCATTGTTTTCGTGGTCATAACTAAGGGACACAGCAAGTTTTAGGGTGATCTGACCAAAGGAAGCGGAGCTATGGCCCCCAAATTGGGCACCCCTCCCCATTTTAGAGGGTCATAGCTCCTCCCCCTTTGGTCAGATCACCCTAAAACTAGCTGTGCCTCTTAGTTATGACTCCCACTACAATGCTGGGGTGTCAGTACGAATTCTTAAAAAATTGCCAAAACTGATATACAGTAAGGCTCGGGGATTATCGATTTTGTCAAAAATTACATTTTGGGGGGAATTCAAACTAACACCCAGCATTGTTGTGGGTGCCATAAATAAAGGGCACAGCAAGTTTTAGGGTGATCTGACCAAAGGGGGCGGAGCTATGACCCCCTAAAATTGGGAGTGGTGCCCACTTTGGGGGGTCATAGCTCTGCCTCCTTTGGTCAGATCACCCTAAAACATGCTGTGCCTCTTAGTTATGACCCCCACAACAATACTGGGGTGTCAGTTTGAATTCTTAAAAAATTGCCAAAAATGATATACAGTGAGGGTCGGGGGTTATTGATTTTGTCAAAAATAAAATTTTGGGGGGAATTCAAACTGACACCCCAGCATTGTTTTCGTGGTCATAACTAAGGGGCACAGCAAGTTTTAGGGTGATCTGACCAAAGGGGTGGAGCTATGACCCCCCAAAGTGGGCACCCCTCCACGTTTTAGGGGGTCATAGCACTGCCCCCTTTGGTCAGATTACCCTAAAACTTGCTGTGCCTCTTAGTTATGACCCACAAAACAATACTGGGGTGTCAGTTAGAATTCTTAAAAAATTGCAAAAAATGATATACAGTGAGGGTCGGGGGTTATTGATTTTGTCAAAAATAAAATTTTGGGGGGAATTCAAACTGACACCCCAGCATTGTTTTTGTGGTCATAACTAAGGGGCACAGCAAGTTTTAGGGTGATCTGACCAAACGGGGAGTAGCTATGACCCCCCAAAGTGGCACCCCTCCCATTTTAGGGGGTCATAGCACCGCCCCCTTTGGTCAAATCACCCTAAAACATGCTGTGCCTCTTAGTTATGACCCCCACAACAATGCTGGGGTGTCAGTACGAATTCTTAAAAAATTGCCAAAAATGATTTACATTAAGGGCCAGAGGTTATCGAGTTTGTCAAAAATGAATTTTTAGGGGAATTCAAACTGACACCCCATCATTGTTGTGTGGGTCATAACTAAGGAGCACAGCAAGTTTGAGAATGATCTGACCAAAGGGGGCGGAGCTATGACCCCCAAAGTGGGCACTAGTGTTGAGCATTCCGATACCGCAAGTATCGGGTATCGGCCGATATTCGCGTTATCGGAATTCCGATACTTAATTCCGATACTTTTTCCATATCGTATACCGGAATCGGAAGTTCCCATAATTCTTTGAGAGGCAATGTGATTTTAGTCAGCCAATGAGGAATCCTACGAAGTGTGGGCACATCCTGTAATGATGCGGTCATCTTAACTAATGGCATGGCTGTGATTGGCTGCTGAAATGATGTCAGAATGCACTATAAAAGGCGCCGCAGCCATTTTAGCGTCACTGTGCTGTGAACTCAGTTAGGGACAGAACGCTGCTGTGCTGACTCTGAGGACAGTTAGATATTGCGATTTTGTGTACTACTGTGCTTGAGGCAGGCTAGTTTACCAACCGCTGTGTAAAGCTTCATTTTGCCAGTGTTGTTTTAACAGCTCTGTGCAAGGTGTGTGTGTGACAGTGCAGGTGACGCTGCAGTTTGCTCTGCATCCACCGCTGTTTGTAGGCATCTGCACGTGTCACTTTTTTTTTTTTTTTTTTTATTTTATTTAGTGGAATTGGTGCAGCTCCATTATATTAGAAAAAAATCAAATCTATTAGTGTGACGTGCTTCCATCCGTATACAATACATTGGTTGCAAACACTATAGAAGTACAGAAAGGAGCTTTTCACAATGGAGTGTGTGGACAGTTGTGTTTTCTTTAGTGTTCACTTCAGTCCCTGTGTTTTTTATTCCGTTTTTGTTAGTGCAGATCCACAGCTCCAGTTATCATGTTTCAAAGCATTGCGCTATTGTTACTCTGCTGATGTTCGTGTCTCAGTGGCTCATATCCTTTTCATTTATCTCCAATTGGTTCTGCTACATTCCATTTAAAATAAATCTAATCTATTAGTGTGACGCGCTTCCATCCGTATACAATACATTGGTTGCAAACACTATAGAAGTACAGAAAGGAGCTTTTCACAGATTGTGGACAGTTGTGTTTCAGTGTTCACTTCAGTCTGTGTTTTTTACTTTTTTGAGTGCAGATCACGCTCCAGTTACTTGTTCAAGCACTGCTGCTTGTACTCTGCTGAGCGTGTCTCAGTGGCTCATCCTTTTCATTTATCTCCAATTGGTTCTGCTACATTCCATTTAAAATAAATCTAATCTATTAGTGTGACGCGCTTCCATCCGTATACAATACATTGGTTGCAAACACTATAGAAGTACAGAAAGGAGCTTTTCACAGATTGTGGACAGTTGTGTTTCAGTGTTCACTTCAGTCTGTGTTTTTTACTTTTTTGAGTGCAGATCACGCTCCAGTTACTTGTTCAAGCACTGCTGCTTGTACTCTGCTGAGCGTGTCTCAGTGGCTCATCCTTTTCATTTATCTCCAATTGGTTCTGCTACATTCCATTTAAAATAAATCTAATCTATTAGTGTGACGCGCTTCCATCCGTATACAATACATTGGTTGCAAACACTATAGAAGTACAGAAAGGAGCTTTTCACAGATTGTGGACAGTTGTGTTTCAGTGTTCACTTCAGTCTGTGTTTTTTACTTTTTTTAGTGCAGATCACGCTCCAGTTACATGTTCAAGCACTGCTGCTTGTACTCTGCTGAGCGTGTCTCAGTGGCTCATCCTTTTCATTTATCTCCAATTGGTTCTGCTACATTCCATTTAAAATAAATCTAATCTATTAGTGTGACGCGCTTCCATCCGTATACAATACATTGGTTGCAAACACTATAGAAGTACAGAAAGGAGCTTTCACAGATTGTGGACAGTTGTGTTTCAGTGTTCACTTCAGTCTGTGTTTTTTACTTTTTTGAGTGCAGATCACGCTCCAGTTACTTGTTCAAGCACTGCTGCTTGTACTCTGCTGAGCGTGTCTCAGTGGCTCATCCTTTTCATTTATCTCCAATTGGTTCTGCTACATTCCATTTAAAATAAATCTAATCTATTAGTGTGACGCGCTTCCATCCGTATACAATACATTGGTTGCAAACAATATAGAAGTACACAAACGGGCCTTTCACAGCTACTGAACATGGGTTTTTAATTTTTAACTAAAATATGTATTTTTTCAAATGACACAAATATAAGTAATGTTGAAGAGGAATAGTCCTACATCCATTGTTTGCACAATATTACAGGTGTACATCATGTCCCTTAATCAACAATGTATTATTATATTTACTTGTATGCTTTTATTTAAAAGCCAAGAACACAGAAGGATAACCTTCGCACTGCAGCTGTTGTCAAAGTTCAACCCACATTATGCACTTCCAACATTGCAGCATTTGAGGCATGATGTGAGTTGGATTGGTCAAAGTTATGGAGTGAGAAGGTTCACCATCAGTACCCTATAGCATAAGTATGCTTTTGTGTTAGCATTTGTGTTAGACATGTGGATATCTGCCATAATATGTCACAATTATTTAGTTACAGATTTGTTACCAACACTAATCATTGAATGGTTTTAAATTTGACGTTTCACTTGTTTACAGCTTAGAAATAAGGGTGTAGCCTGATATCTATGTGTAGCACTAGCCACTTTAACATGTCATGTTTTTTTAAACATGTGTAGCTAGGTAGCAGTAATTTTTGCCGGACACACAGCAGGGGAACAGCAGGCGTTACTGAACCCCACTATCACTATAGCTTGTGTATTGGTCTGTGGACACGACACTTCTGAGCAGCAACTGGCAGTGTTGTAGCCCAGGGAGTATAGCTCAGGTGGTAGAAAGATGAACATAACAGGAGACATGGAAAACGTTGCCAACCAGTTAGTTAATCTGAAACCGGACAGGCAAATTCAGGCGAGATCCATGCCTAGTTCATTTTCAGAAAAGTAAGCCGTTCTACATTATCGTAGGATAGTCGCATGCAACGGTCTGTTAGTACACCACCTGCAGCAGTAAAGACGCGCTCCGATAATACACTGGCAGCAGATCAAGCCAGCACCTCCAATGCATACTGGCTAAGCTCTGGCCATGTATCCAGCTTAGAGACACAAAACTTGAATGGGGAAGAGCCATCTGGGAGTACACTGAGAGGGCAAGACATGTAGTCTGTCACCATCTTACGGAAATGTTGCCTCCTGCTGACTGGAGCCGTCTCGGATGGTGTAGACATTGGTGGCGCTGCCACAAAACTTCGACACATTTGGAACATACTGTTCTTGCCCTGTGCAGAGGCGCTGCTTGTGCTCCCTCTTGTTGCAGAGCTGTCTCCACTGCCTCGACGCACAGAGCTGCTTTGTAAATCAGTAGCAGCAGCAGTGCTCTCGGCTGGAATGGAGAACATTATGGATTGCACCAGTGTGTCTTGGTACTTCCGCATTTACGCTCCCGGTTCAACGTGTGATGAGGCTTTGTAACTTGTCCCGCTAGCGAGGGTCTAGGAGGTGTACACCCAATAATCAGACGTGGTGTGAATGTGTTCGATGCGGCGGTCGTTTCTCAGCCACTGCAGCATGAAATCAACCATGTGCTGCAGACTCCCAACTGGCCAAGAAACGTTGTCCCCTGCAAGAGGCGTCATCTCCGCCTGCTGTGCATCACCCCACCCTTGGTCTACATACTGACTAGAGCATTGTCTACCTCCCTCTGGAGCGATGTCTTCCTCCTCCATTGACTCCTCCTCATCCTCCTCACAAAGTCCTTCAAATACATATAAATTTACAAAATTTAAAACTCAAAATTTAAAAACTTTGTATCATAATTCTGTAACATCAGTTTATGGAAACACAATAGCATTACAAAAGGATAGACAAAAAATGTACATTATGTGCTTTGTAAATACATTAAAAGTTTGTAATGGTTATGAAAATATAGACAGCGACTCTGGAGGTTCAATTGTTGATACAGCATGGTACTTTGAAAGTCCTCCAGCCCTTTGTGAGGAACCACGTTGCGCTGACTGTCCAGAAGGTGATGGAATTTGTGACTCCTCATCCTCCACCTCTTCCAAAACCTCATGCCTTAGTGCTTGCAGTGTTTTTTGAAGCAGGCAGATAAGGGGGACAGTCAGGCTGACTAGTGCATCATCTGCACTCGCCATCCGCGTTGACTCATCAAACGCACGCAAAACGTGGCAGATATCCTTCATAGAGTTATTCGCCACTCATTACACTGGCAGTGGCTGCCCATTCATTATAGGATCCAATTCTAATTACTGGTTCTCACCAACATAGCTCTCCACAGCGCAGCACCCCCCTACATCTCCTCCCTTATTTATATTTATCGGCCTAACCGACTGCTGCACTCTGCAAACGACCTTCGACTAACCTCTGCACTAATCCGTACCTCCCACTCCCAACTCCAAGACTTCACCCGCGCTGCGCCAATCCTCTGGAATGCTCTACCCCAAGAAATTAGGACTATCCGCAATTTGGATGGTTTCAGGCGCTCCCTCAAAACACATTTGTTCACAGTGGCCTATCACATTCACTAATCAAAGTCATTCTATGTGTAATTCTGTGTGTGTAGCCCATTCACTATCTCCATGCATCCCTCACTTCCTTAAAATGGCTGGACCATCATTGTAAAAACACCATTGTATATAAACACCTGTACTTTGTATCTCCCACACCTCATTGTAGATTGTAAGCTTTCACCAGCAGGGGCGGCTGATTTTGCTTTAATTATTGTATTGTTAACGTTATTACTTATGACTCGTGTTTTGAAACTGTTAAACTGTAAAGCACTGCGGAATATTATGGCGCTATATAAATAAATAATATTATTATTCTTATTATAGAGGCCCACTCAGTAGTGGTGAAGTGTGAACGCCGCAAATTGCGAGTTGACTGCGCCTGATGCAGCTGATACTCCATTACTGTTGGCTGCTGCTCACACAACCGCTCCAACATATGTAACGAGGAATTCCACCTGGTGGGTACGTCACATATGATGCGATGTTCATGAAGGTGAAATCTGCGTTGCAGAGCTGCAATCAGCGATCTGGCCATGCTGGAACGTCGCAAGTGAGCGCACTCTAGGCGGACCTTGTGCAGCAGTGCATCAAGATCCGGATAGTCCCTCAAAAAACTCTGCACGACCAAGTTGAGCACATATGACAGACATGGTATGTGAGTGAGGTTGCCAAGGCCCAGAGCTGACACCAGATTTCGGCCATTGTCACACACTACCAAGCCTGCCTGTAGATTCTCTTCCAAAAACCACACGTCGCTCTCCTGCTTTATGGCATTACAGAGCTCCTGCGCTGTGTGGCTAAGATTCCCCATGGAAATTAATTTCAGGATGGCCTGTTGACATTTGGACACGGCTGTGCTCATATCGGTCGCAACAGGTAAACGTTCACGGGTCCATGTGGAGGTAGACCGTGACGGCTCCTGCAGCGATGATTCTGAGGAACTGGAATAGGAGGAGGAATCAATGTGTACAGACTTGATTCCTGCAATCCTTGCAGTTGGCAGAACACGTACAGCGCCACTCGCAAGATCAGTACCCGGCTGCACAACATTGACCCAATGGGCAGTGAGGGAAAGGTATTGTCCCTGGCCATGGGTGTTAGAACCCTCTTGTTAGGTTTTGTTTCAGTTTGCTGGTCACATGACCTTTTTTCCCTATTTAGTCTGGCTCCGCCCTTCTGGCTTTGCTTGACTTCATTGTATTATCTACTGTTAAGCTAGCCGGGTGCTTAGGTGCCTTAATCTGTGAGTTTTGCTTGATGTTAGGATCACAAAGTATTTATTTTTCTGTTTAATTATCCATGCTACAATTTATGTTAGGAGGTGTCCACCTTTTCTCCCAGTCCCTAGATCTTGTAGGGATTACTCCCTCGCAACTATAGGTCTTCGTTCACACTAGATGAGGACTTTAGCGGGTCTGGTCGCAGGATCAGGTTCCCCGTTACATCGTAGGGATTCAGCTTAGTTGTATTGTAGGGACAGAATTCCCTTCTTTCCTTACTGGTTGTAGCAGATCATAACAATGGGTACTGGTCCACGCATCGGTGGTCAGGTGGACCTTGCTACTGAGGGCTTTTAGTAGCGCATGTTTAATTTTTCCCTCAACATGCTTTTGCAGACCAGGACGGCTTGCCTGCTGAAATGAAATCGGCTTGGCACATTGTATTGTGGGATTGACAATGATATTCAGTTACGGAAACTGTCTGTCTCCACCAGCCTGAATCACAGCATTTCAAGGGACAGGAGTTTTGCAATGCCAGCATTCAGAGCCTGTGCTCGTGCATGGTTTGCGGAGTATGGCCGTCTTTTATCCCATGCCTGTGCTACCGCTGGCTGTTTTGTGGCCTGGGAGTGTGAGGATGACAGGGAACTTGCTGCTGTGTGTGGAATAACAGTTTGTCTCTGGACAACAGTGGCCGAGGTTCTTCCATGGCGATCCTGTGAGGAAGCATAACCAGCTGTGTGTGAGCTCGATGAAGAGGCTTCAACACAACCTGAAGATGTAGGTGCTGCTGTAGGTTGGCCTACATCTCTAGTGTGTCTTTGTAACTCAACTATGTGCTTTGTCCGCACATGTTTCCACATATTTGTGGTATTGAGGTGACTGACACTTTTAGCTATTTTTAATTTTTAATTACACAGCTTGCATTTCACATAGCAAATATCATGTGCAAGTGTGTGAAAAAAGGACCACGCAGTGCAAGTCCTGGGAGCGCACGTTTTGACTTTTGGAAGACAACTGCTCCGAACAGGTGCCAAACTGGAGGCTACAGGCAACCGAGTCTGCAGCCTAACTCTCCCTCCTGTTTGTACCGTTGGGGCAATGTCTTCCTCTATCTTCCTTCTATCACTAACCATTTCTCTAGGCCTCTCCCAGCTTTCAACCAAAGTACTGGTTCTCACCCACAAAGCTCTCCACAGTGCAGCACCCCTCCTACATCTCCTCCCTCATTTCTATCTATCGGCCTAACCGACTGCTGCGCTCTGCAAACGACTTTCGACTAACCTCTGCACTAATACGTACCTCCCACTCCCGACTCCAAGACTTCTCCTGCTCTACGCCAATCCTCTGGAATGCTGTACCCCAAGAAATTAGGACTATCCACAATTTGCATGGTTTCAGGCGCTCCCTCAAAACACATTTGTTCAGAGCGGCCTATCACATTCACTAATCAAAGTCATTCTATGTATTCTGTGTAAGTGTGTGTGTGTCTCTAGCCCATTCACTATCTCCATCCCTCAGTCCCTTAAGATGGCTGGAACATCATTGTAAATGCACCATTGTATATAAACACCTATACTTTGTATCTCCCCCATCTCATTGTACATTGTAAGCTGTCCAGAGCAGGGGCGACTTATTTAGCTTAAATTATTGTATTGTTAACGTTGTTACTTATGACTTGTGTTCTGAAACTGCTAAACTGTAAAGCGCTGCGGAATATGATGGCGCTACATAAATAAATATTATTATTATTCCTCTGAGCTGCTCCCACCACCTTCCTGTTCTTCATGCCATGTTGGGTCTTGGACCTCATCATCTCCACTACCCTCTTCCAACACCTGCTGTTGGGTGGTCTGGCCAGCACCATGCTCAACAGAAACTGGCACCTGGGTCTCATCATCATCATCAGATGCGTTCTGCGGTGTGCTGACCATCGGCACTGTCTCACCCGCCTCTTCAGATTCAGAGAGACACAGCTGTTGCGCATCACTGCATACTCCCTCTTCACATTACAGAATGCTGCTTGGCTGGGCCCCTGTTTGCAAGCCAATAGATTCTGAGAACAGAAGCAGACACTCAGCTGGCTCCTGTACAGAACTCTCTGACTGCCTGGGCAATTTGGCAGGCGGTGAAGAGACAGATGGTTGCCCAACAGTGCTGTGGTCCTGAGAGGAGGTGGAAGCAATTGAAGTCGATGCATTGGCTGAGATCCAAACAACAACGGCTTCAATTTGTTCTTCCCGCAGCAGGGGGGTACTCCGAGCTCCTACAAAAGTGCGCATAAAGGAACGCTCACGGCCCGGGGAAAACTGGTGGATGCTGTGTCACTGGGGCCGCAGCAGCCACAGAATCCCCACGTCCTCTCCCTGAAGAAACTCCACGACCACGTGCCTTACTCCCTGCCTTCTTCATCTTGGTAGATTGATAAAGAAAGTCTGAAAAGTTATAAGGTCTAAGTGTGGTTATTCCGCAGAGACTGCAGTGAACACTGCACACAACTGTTCACTACCCAATGCGTCTCAGCAGGAAGGCAGTCTGTGCGTCAAAACAAAGGCACAAGCATACATCCATGTACCCTGTTTATACAGCTATATAAAAAAAAATATGTAGTAGTGACGCACACTTTATTGAGGTACAGTATTACATCGCCATTCACCATCTGTGGCTATGCAGTGTCATCTATATATACCTTATCTATCTGTTGTCATGCTTCCAAGTCGACAGTCAGCCATAAATAGCAATTTTCACTATGCACTATGCACTTTTTAAAGGTTATGTTTGTTAATAAAAATGATTATTGCCACATATTATGAGTATTACATGATGGAAATTGTATAATTTTGTATAAAATATTTAGGGACATTATTCAGCAAATGGAACATTTTAGTAATATCACAGATAACTTGTAATGCTGATGATGTTTTGAAGTCAGACATTCATTGTCTATACAATAAAAATGGTGTACATACTGTTACTTATCCATCATTAATGGATTCAGATATGTACTTGTATGCTTTTATGTACAACCGTATAGCAGATTCCTTAACTAATTTATTTTGTGGTTTGCATTGCTGTTCAACATGTTAATGTATGTGTTTATGTTTGTCAATTCTTTATTTATCTAGATATTAGTTTAAATGAAATCATCATCTTATGGTAGTAAAGGTTATCTTTCTCTTGTTTGAAGTATAGACATTTAAAATTGACAGGTAACAAGGAAATTACTGATCTAGTATTAAACATCCTCCTTGACCCTGGGCTCCAACACCGCCAGTTGCTGCTCGGAAATGCTGTTAGCACAGTCAACACTTGCTCTGTGTTACTGGGGTTCAGTAACGTCAGCTGGTCCTCGGTTGTGCCATTGGCTCTTTTCCTTCTGCTGCCCCTCCGGTTCAGTACCGTCAACTGTTCTCCGCAGTGCCTTTGGCCTAGGTGCCTCCACTCGTATCCGATTCCAGCAACGTCGCTGGTCCTTGGTAGTGCTTTGGAGCACAGGTACCTCCTGCTTAGTAACCATGTCCCAGTAACGTCAGCTGGTCCTCGGTGTGCCCTTGGCTCTTTCCTTCTGCTCCCTCCGGTCCAGTACCGTCAACTGGTTCTCCGCAGTGCCTTTGCCTAGGTCCTCCATCTCGGTAATCCGAGTTCCAGCAACCGCTGTGTCCTGGTCTGGGTGTAGTGCTTTGGAGCACAGGTCCTCCTGCTTAAACGGTTCCCCAGTAACATCAGCTGGTACAAAGTTGTGCCTAAAATCAAGATACGGAACAAGAGACACAAGAACAAATAACCCGAAGATCTAAAAGCAAGAGAACACAGAAATAAAGACCAAAAATGAAGAGCAGAAAATATATGCTCTAAATTCTAAGCAGAAGAAGACTAAGCAGTGTATGGGGGTGAGTCCGTTCCTCCTCGTGGTGCCCCTGGAAAATGCCTGCTGCTGCAGGCTAAACTGAACACGGACAAATACTGTTGTAATTTAAATCTTTTGTGACAGCAAGAACGGAAGGATGAAAAATTCATACTTTGACAGATTACAAGTACAGGATTCTCTGTCACAAATAAGAATATGATGAAGAAGATGAAGCAGAATATGAATAAGAATAATAGTTTAATAAGAAGAATATGAGTAATGTTAACAAAGATGAATAGCAAGAAGTTTAAGAAGAAGATAAAGAAGGTGAAGATGAAGAATAATTTGATGAAAAAGATGATGCTGCAGAAGATTATGAAGGAGAAAGTGTGTGAAAAGTTAAAAAGGTGAAGATGAAGAGCATGGAAGTTGTGTAATATACATATTTGCCAAAATATAAAAAACGTTAACATTGTCAATTTCTTCGTCAATCCGAACATCTTTAAAAAAAAAAATATTTATGCTATTCCATTTGATTGGGTTAAACATCTATGCCTTTAATGTCTCCTCAACCTTCCCCAATACATTCTACATTACTCTTTCTTGTTTTCCTTCATGTACAATTAACCAACAAGGCAAGAATGGGTTTTTTTTTAATTTCGATATTTTGTTCCCATAGACTTACATGGGACTTCCGGTATCGGTATCGGGTATCGCCGATATTTTAGTGATATCGGCGATACCATTCCGATTCCGATACTTTAGGATATCGGAAAGTATCGCTCAACTCTAGTGGGCACCCCTCATTTTATGGGTCATAGTTCCGCCCCCTTTGGTCAGATCACCCTAAAACTTGCTATGCCCCTTAGTTATGACCCCCACATCAATGCTGGGGTGTCAGTACGAATTCTTAAAAAATTGCCAAAATTGCTATACAGTAAGGGGTTATCAATTTTGTCAAAAATGAATTTTTTGGGGAATTCAAACTGACACCCCACTTTGTTGTGGAGGTCATAACTAAGGGGCACAGCAAGTTTGAGAGTGATCTGACCAAAGGGGGCGGAACTATGACCCCCAAAGTGGGCACCCCTCCCCAATTAACGGGTCATAGCTCTGCCCCTTTTGGTCAGTTCACCCTAAAACTTGCTATGCCTCTTAGTTATGACCCCCACAGCAATGCTGGGGTGTCAGTACGAATTTTTAAAAAATTGCCAAAATTGCTATACAGTAAGGGTTATCGATTTTGTCAAAACTGAATTTTTTGGGGGTAATTCAAACTCACACTCCAGCATTGTTGTGGGGGTCATAACTAAGGGGCACAGTAAGTTTGAGGGTGATCTAACCAAAGGGGGCGGAGCTATGACCTCCCAAGTTTGGCACACCTCCCCATTTTAGGGGGTCATAGCTCCGCCCCCTTAGGTCACATCACCTTAAAACTTGCTGTGCCTCTTAGTTATGACCCCCATAACAATGCTGGGGTGTCAGTTTGAATTCTTAAAAAATTGCCAAGAATGATTTACAATAAGGGCCTGGGGTTATCGATTTTGTTAAAAATGAAATTTTTTGGGAATTCAAACTGACACCCCAGCATTGTTGTGGGGGTCATAACTAAGGTGCACAGAAAGTTTTAGGGTGATCTGACCAAAGGGGGCGGAGCTATGGCCCCCTAAAATGGGGAGGGGTGCCCAATTTGGAAGTTCAAAGCTCCGCCCCCTTTGGTCAGATCACCCTAAAACTTGCTGTGCCTCTTAGTTATGACTCCCACAACAATGCTGGGGTGTCAGTTCGAATTCTTAAAAAATTGCCAACAATGATATACAGTAAGGGCCGGAGGTTATAGATTTTGTCAAAAATGAATTTTTTAGGGGAATTCAAACTGACACACTAGCATTTTTGTGGGGGTCATAATTAAGGGGCACAGCAAGTTTGAGGGTGATCTGACCAAAGGGAGCGGAGCTATGACCCCCCAAAGTGGGCAACCCTCCCCATTTTAACAGGTCATAGCTCCGCCCCCTTTGGTCAGATCACCCTAAAACTTGCTGTGCCTCTTAGTTAAGACCCCCACAACAATGCTGGGTGTCAGTTCGAATTCTTAAAAAATTGCCAAAAATGATATACAGTAAAGGCCGGGGTTTATCGATTTTGTCAAAAATGAATTTTTTAGGGGAATTCAAACTGACACGCCAGCATTGTTGTGGGGGTCATAAATAAGGGGCACAGCAAGTTTGAGGGTGATCTGACCAAAGGGAGCGGAGCTATGCCCCCCCCCAAAGTGTGCACCCCTCCCCATTTTACGGGTCATAGCTCCGCCACCTTTGGTCAGATCACCCTAAAACTTGCTATGCCTCTTAGTTATGACCCCCACAACAATGCTGGGGTGTCAGTACGAATTTATAAAAAATTGCCAAAATTGCTATACAGTAAGAGTTATCGATTTTTTCAAAAATGAATTTTTGGGGGGAATTCAAACTGACACCAAAGCATTGTTGTGGGGGTCATAAATAAGGGGAACAGCAAGTTTGAGGGTGATCTGAACAAAGGGGCGGAGCTATGACCCCCCAAAGTGGGCACACCTCCCCAATTTAGGGGGTCATAGCTCTGCCCCCTTAGGTCAGATCACGTTAAAACTTGCTATGCCTCTTAGTTATGACCCCCATAACAATGCTGGGGTGTCAGTTTGAATTCTTAAAAAATTGTCAAAAATGATATACAGTATAGGCTGTGGGATTATCGATTTTGTCAAAAATGAAATTTTTGGGGGAATTCAAACTGACACCCCAGTATTGTTGTGGGGGTCATAACTAAGGGGCACAGAAATTTTTAGGGTGATCTGACCAATTGGGGCGGAGCTATGGCCCCCTTAAATGGGAGGGGTGCCCACTTTGGAGGGTCAAAGCTCCGACCCCTTTGGTCAGATCACCCTAAAACTTGCTGTGCCTCTTAATTATGACCCCCAAAACAATGCTGGGGTGTCAGTTCGAATTCTTGAAAAATTGCCAAAAATGATATTCAGTAAGGGCCGGGGTTACCGATTTTGTCAAAAATGAATTTTTTAGGGTAATTCAAACTGACACCCCAGCATTTTTGTGGGGTCATAACTAAGGGGCACAGCAAGTTTGACAATGATCTGACCAAAGGGGGCAGAGCTATGACCCCCCAAAGTGGGCACCCCTCCCCATTTTAAGGGGTCATAGCTCCGCCCTCTTTGGTCATATCACCCTCAAACTTGCTGTGCCCCTTAGTTATGACCACGAAAACAATGCTGGGGTGTCAGTTTGAATTCCTCCAAAAATTTCATTTTTGACAAAATCGATAATCCCCCAGCCTTACTGTATATCATTTGTTGTGGGGGTCATAACTAAGAGGCACAGCTAGTTTTAGGGTGGTCTGACCAAAGGGGGCGGAGCTATGACCCCCTAAAAAAATGGAGAAAGGTGCCCATTTTGGGGGGTCATAGCTTTGCCCACTTTGGTCAGATCACCCTCAAACTTGCTGTGCCCCTTAGTTATGACCACGAAAACAATGCTGGGTAGATTTGAGCATTCCGATACCGCAAGTATCGGGTATCAACCGATATTCGCTGTATCGGAATTCCGATACTTAGTTCCGATATTTTTCATATATCGTATACCGGAATCGGAAGTTCCCATAATTCTTTGAGAGGCAATGTGATTTTAGACAGCCAATGAGGAATCCTAGGAAGTGTGGGCACATCCTGTAATGCTGCGGTCATGTTAACTAATGGCATGGCTGTGATTGGATGCTGAAATGATGTCAGAATGCACTATAAAAGACGCCGCCGCCATTTTAGCGTCACGTGCTTAAGTAGGGACAGGACGCTGCTCTGCTGACTCTGAGGGACAGTTAGAGATAGCGTTTTTGTGAATTGTTCTGTAGGCAGGCTATTTGAGAAACCACTCTGTAAATCATCCTTTTTCCTTGCAGTGTTGTTTTCACAGCTAGTGAACAGTTGTGTGCAGTGTTCACTGTAGTCTAAGGTTTTCATTTTTGGAGTGCAGATCACTCTCCAGTTAGTTCTTCAACCACTGCTGGTTGTAGTCTGCTGAGCATGTGCCATTGCCTCATCCTTGACATTTTTCTCAAATTGGTGCTGCTCCATTGTATTTCAAATAACTCAAATCTATTAGTGTGACGCGCTTCCATCAGTATACAATACATTGGTTGCAAACAGTCTAGAAGTACACAAAGGGGCCTTTCACAGCAAGTGAACAGTTGTGTGCAGTGTTCACTGTAGTCTGAGGTTTTCATTTTTGGAGTGCAGATCACGCTCCAGTTAGTTCTTCAAACAATGCTGGTTGTAGTCTGTTGAGCGTGTGCCACTGCCTCATCCTTGACATTTTTCTCTAATTGGTGCTGCTCCATTCTATTTCAAATAACTCAAATCTATTAGTGTGACGTGCTTCCATCCATATACAATACATTGGTTGCAAACAGTCTAGAAGTACACAAAGGGGCCTTTCACAGCTAGTGAACAGTTGTGTGCAGTGTTCACTGTAGTCTGAGGTTTTCATTTTTGGAGTGCAGATCATGCTCCAGTTAGTTCTTCAAACAATGCTGGTTGTAGTCTGCTGAGCTTGTGTCACTGCCTCATCCTTGACATTTTTCTCTAATTGGTGCTGCTCCATTCTATTTCAAATAACTCAAATCTATTAGTGTGACGCGCTTCCATCCGTATACAATACATTGGTTCCAAACACTATAGAAGTACACAAAGGGGCCTTTCACAGCTAGTGAACAGTTGTGTGCAGTGTTCACTGTAGTCTGAGGTTTACATTTTTGGAGTGCAGATCACGCTCCAGTTAGTTCTTCAAACAATGCTGGTTGTAGCCTGCTGAGCGTGTGTCACTGCCTCATCCTTGACATTTTTCTCAAATTGGTGCTGCTCCATTCTATTTCAAATAACTCAAATCTATTAGTGTGACGCGCTTCCATCCGTATACAATACATTGGTAGCAAACAGTCTAGACGTACACAAAGGGGCCTTTCACAGCTAGTGAACAGTTGTGTGCAGTGTTCACTGTAGTCAGAGGTTTTCATTTTTGGAGTGCAGATCACGCTCCAGTTAGTTCTTCAAACAATGCTGGTTGTAGTCTGTTGAGCGTGTGCCACTGCCTCATCCTTGACATTTTTCTCTAATTGGTGCTGCTCCATTCTATTTCAAATAACTCAAATCTATTAGTGTGACGCTCTTCCATCCGTATACAATACATTGGTTGCAAACAGTCTAGAAGTACACAAAGGGGCCTTTCACAGCTAGTGAACAGTTGTGTGCAGTGTTGACTGTAGTCTGAGGTTTTCATTTTTGGAGTGCAGATCACGCTCCAGTTAGTTCTTCAAACAATGCTGGTTGTAGTCTGCTGAGCATTTGTCACTGCCTCATCCTTGACTTTTTTCTCAAATTGGTGCTGCTACATTCTATTTCAAATAACTCAAATCTATTAGTGTGACGCGCTTCCATCCGTATACAATACATTGGTTGCAAACAGCCTTTTTGTTAAGGTACAGTATTATATTGACATTGTACAGGTGTCGCTATTCAGTCTGACAACTAGATATCATTCGCCTTTTCTATCAGTTGACGTTGTTTCAGCACCACTTGCAGGTATATATTTTGCTATTGTGACTATGCACTATTGACTTTAACAAGGTAATGCATGATTTTTGTTACCGATTCTCATGTTTACATGATGGACCTTTATGATATGGGTTGTTAAATTTTTAATTAAATATGTATTTTTTCAAATGACACAAATATAAGTAATGTTGAAGAGGACTAGTCCTACATCCATTGTTTGCACAATATTACAGGTGTACATCACGTCCCTTAATCAACAATGGATTATTATATTTACTTGTATGCTTTTGTTTAAAAGCCAAGAAGACTGAAGGCTAACTTCGCACTGCAGCTGTTGTCAAAGTTCAACCCACATTATGCACTTCCAACATTGCAGCATTTGAGGCATGATGTGAGTTGGATTTGTCTAAGTTATGGAGTGACAAGGTTCACCATCAGTACCCTATAGCATAAGTAGGCTTTTGTGTTAGCATTTGTGTTCGACATGTGGATATCTGCAGTAATATGTCACAATTATTTTGTTACAGATTTGTGACAAAGACTAATAATTTTATGGTTTTAAAGGTGACGTTTCACTTGTTTACAGCTTAGAAATAAGGGTGTAGCCTCTTATCTATGTGTAGCAGTAGCCACTTTAACATGTCATGTTTTTTTCAACATGTGTAGCTAGCTAGCAGTAATTTTTGCCGGACACACATCAGGGGAACAGCAGGCGTTACTGAACCCCTCAAACACATCAGCGATTGTTTTGATCTGTGCATCCAACACTTCTGAGCAGCAACTGGCGGTGTTGAAGCCCAGGGTCAAGTAGGGTGTAGGCAGAGGCCTAGTATGAGATGTTAGAAGTTTACTTTGGAGTTAGCAGCATTAATTTTTGCCAGACACACAGCAGGGGAACAGCAGGCGTTACTGAACCCCACTAACACTATAGCTTGTGTATTGGTCTGTGGACACGACACTTCTGAGCAGCAACTGGCAGTGTTGTAGCCCAGGGAGTAGAGTTCAGGTGGTAGAAAGATGAACATAACAGGAGACATGGATAACGTTGACAACCAGTTATTTAATCTGAAACCGGACAGGCAAATTCATGCGAGATCCATGCCTTGTTCATTTTCTGAAAAGTAAACCGGCCTACATTATCGGAGGATAGTCGCATGCGACGGTCTGTTAGTACACCACCTGCAGCACTAAAGACGCGCTCCGATAATACACTGGCAGCAGGGCAAGCCAGCACCTCCAATGCATACTGGCTAAGCTTTGGCCATGTATCCAGCTTAGAGACCCAAAACTTGAATGGGGAAGAGCCATCTGGGAGTACACTGAGAGGGCAAGACATGTAGTCTGTCACCATCTTACGGAAACGTTGCCTCCTGCTGACTGGAGCCGTCTCGGATGGTGTAGACATTGGTGGTGCTGCCACAAAACTTCGCCACATTTGGAACATACTGGTCTTGCTGTTGTGAATGTGCTAGAAATGAATTCTGAGCAGAATCTCCCTCTGGTGGTTACAAACAGTACTGAACTATCCAATGAAGATTGTGAAGATTGGAGATCAGGTGTTACTGACTGGTCTTATATAAGGGAGGTTCCCTCCCATCAGGGTTGCCGGTGATCAATTGTTCTGGTCTCATCTTTGATTCCTGTACACTTTGTAGCTTGCTGTTTCGTGCCTGCATCTTTTGCTAACAGATAAGACATTTTCTTCTTTTATTTTTTTGTGCTTGTTTTTTGCATTTTGTCCTGCACTTCTGTGGGGGTCTGCCGGGTCCCCTTGGGGGGCTTGTGCTCCTCTCAGTTTAGTTCAGCCACTGTTTGTTCATTTGCCTTTTCCAGTTTTTCAGTGGCTGCTGTTTAGTTTTTGTTACACCAGAGAACTAATTTAGGTGGTAGAGTTCGTGTGATCTCAGGTGTTTTTGTAATTAGTAGAGTTGGTACTTTTCAGGGTTTTTTGGGATTGCAGTAAGTGCCCTTCCTATCCTTTTCTATTTAGGAAGTTTGGGCCCCAACGTTTGCTCATACTATTTTCTGTCTGTGTCAGTATTTCTTCTTGTCTAACCGCCATTACATGTTTGGGGGCTTTCTATGTTCTTTGGGGATCTGCTCCGGGGCAGATAGCTTTCCTCTTTCTATCTTTAGGTGTATTTAGCTTCTCAGGCTGTGACGAGGCGTCTAGGACCAACGTAGGTACGCTCCACGGCTGCCTTTAGTTGTGGTGGTTAGTCAGGGTACTGCAATCCCATAGATTCCAACCTCTCTGGTGTATTGCCTTTTTTGCCTGCTCTCCTCAGCTACCAAATCATAACATCTTGCCCTGTGCAGAGGCGCTGCTTGTGCTCCCTCTTGTTGCAGAGCTGTCTCCACTGCCTCGACGCACACAGCTGCTTTGTAAAGCAGTAGCAGCAGCAGTGCTCTCGGCTGGAATGGAGAACATTATGGATTGCACCAGTGTGTCTTGGTACTCCCGCATTTTACGCTCCCGGTTCAACGGTGTGATGAGGCTTTTTAAGTTGTCACGGTAGCGAGGGTCTAGGAGGGTGGACACCTAATAATCAGTCGTGGTGAGAATGTGGGCGATGCGGCGGTAGTTTCTCAGGCACTGCAGCATGAAATCAACCATGTGCTGCAGACTCCCAACTGGCCAACAAACGCTGTCCCCTGCAAGAGGCGTCATCTCTGCCTGCTCTGCATCACCCCACCCTCGCTATACATACTGACTAGAGCGTTGTGTACCTCCCTCTGGAGCGATGTCTTCCTCCTCCATTGACTCCACCTCATCCTCCTCACAAAGTGAGCACTGCCCAGCCCTTTATGAGGAACCACGTTGCGCTGACTGTCCAGAAGGTGATGGAATTTGTGACTCCTCATCCTCCACCTCTTCCAAAACCTCATCCCTTAGTGCTTGCAGTGTTTTTTGAAGCAGGCAGATAAGGGGGACAGTCAGGCTGACTAGTGCATCATCTGCACTCGCCATCCGCGTTGACTCATCAAACGCACGCAAAACGTGGCAGATGTCCTTCATAGAGTCCTTCGCCAGTCCTTACACTGGCTGCCCATTCATTATAGTATCCAATTCAAAGTACTGGTTGTCACCCACAAAGCTCTCCACAGTGCAGCACCCCCCTACATCTCCTCCCTCATTTCTATCTATCGGCCTAACCGACTGCTGCGCTCTGCAAACGACCTTCGACTAACCTCTGCACTAATCCGTACCTCCCACTCCCGACACCAAGACTTCTCCCGTGCTGCGCCAATCCTCTGGAATGCTCTACCCCAAGAAATTAGGACTATCCGCAATTAGCATGGTTTCAGGCGCTCCCTCAAAACACATTTGTTCAGAGAGGCCTATCACATTCACTAATCAAAGTCATTCTATGTGTAAGTCTGTGTGTGTAGCCCATTCACTATCTCCATCCATCCATCACTCCCTCAAAATGGCTGGACCATCATTGTAAATACACTATTGTATATAAACACCTGGACTTTGTATCTCCCCCACCTCATTGTAGATTGTAAGCTCTCACGAGCAGGGGCGGCTTATATTGCTTTAATTATTGTATTGTTAACGTTGTTACTTATGACTTGTGTTCTGAAACTGTTAAACTGTAAAGCGCTGCGGAATATGTTGGCGCTATATAAATAAAGATTATTATTATTATTATTATAGAGGCCCACTCAGTAGTGGTGAAGTGTGAATGGGGCAAATTGCGAGTTGATTGCGCCTGATGCAGCTGATACTCCATTACTGTTGGCTGCTGCTCACATAACCGCTCAAACATATGTAAAGTGGAATTCCACCTGGTGGGTACGTCACATATGATGCGATGTTCAGGAAGGCGAAATCTGCGTTGCAGAGCTGCAATCAGCGATCTGGCCATGCTGGAACGTCGCAAGTGAGCGCACTCTAGGCGGAACTTGTGCAGCAGTGCATCAAGATCCGGATAGTCCCTCAAAAAACTCTGCACGACCAAGTTGAGCACATGTGCCAGACATGGTATGTGAGTGAGGTTGCCAAGGCCCAGAGCTGCCACCAGATTTCGGCCATTGTCACACACTACCAAGCCTGGCTGGAGATTCGCTGGCAAAAACACACGTCGCTCTCCTGCTTGATGGCATTCCAGAGCTCCTGCGCTGTGTGGCTTCGATTCCCCATGGAAATTAATTTCAGGACGGCCTGTTGACGTTTGGCCACGGCTGTGCTCATATCGGTCGCAACAGGTAAGCGTTCACGGGTCCATGTGGAGTTAGACCGTGACGGCTCCTGCAGCAATGATTCTGAGGAACTGGAGTAGGAGGAGGAGTCAATGTGTACAGACTTGATTCCTGCAATCCTTGGAGTTGGCAGAACACGTACAGCGCCACTCGCAAGATCAGTACCCAGCTCCACAACATTGACCCAATGGGCACTGAGGGAAAGGTATCGTCCCTGGCCATGGGTACTGGTCCACGCATCGGTGGTCAGGTGGACCTTGCTACTGACGGCGTTTAGTAGCGCATGTTTAATTTTTCCCTCAACATACTTTTGCAGACCAGGGACGGCTTGCCTGCTGAAATGAAATCGGCTTGGCACATTGTATTGTGGGACTGCCAATGATATTAAGTTACGTAAACTGTCAGTCTCCACCAGCCTGAATGACAGCATTTCAAGGGACAGGAGTTTTGCAATGCCAGCATTCAGAGCCTGTGCTCGTGGATGGTTTGCCGAGTATGGCCGTCTTTTATCCCATGCCTGTGCTACCGATGGCTGTTTTGTGGCTTGGGAGTGTGAGGATGACAGGGAACTTGCTGCTGTGGGTGAATTAAAGTTTGTCTATGGACAACAGTGACCGAGGTTCTTCCATGGCGATCCTGTGAGGAAGCCGAACCAGCTGTGTGTGAGCTCGATGAAGAGGCTTCAACACAACCTGAAGATGTAGGTGCTGCTGTAGGTTGGCCTACATCTCCAGTGTGTCTTTGTAACTCAACTACGTGCTTTGTCCGCACATGTTTCCACATATTAGTGGTATTGAGGTTACTGACACTTTTACCTCTTTTTACTTTTTGATTACACAGTTTGCATTTGACATAGCAAATATCATCTGCAAGTGTGTCAAAAAAGGACCACGCAGTGCAAGTCCTGGGAGCGCACGTTTTGACTTTTGGAAGACAACTGCTCCGAACAGGTGCCAAACTGGAGGCTACAGGCAACCGAGTCTGCAGCCTACCTCTCCCTCCTGTTTGTACCGTTGGGGCAATGTCTTCCTCTATCTTCCTTCTATCACTAACCACTTCTCTAGGCCTCTCACAGCTTTCAACCTCTGAGACACACAAGGATGGTAACACCCTTGACCTTGTCTTTGTCCGCCTCTGTTCAATCTCCCACCTAAATAACTCACCGCTTCCACTGTCTGACCACAACATTCTCTCCTTCACGCTCACAAATCCTCCACCATCCCAGCGCACTCCTACCTACCACACATTCAGAAATCTACAAGCCATTAACCCTCAGACACTTTCAGATTCCCTACACTCATCACTGTCCCAATCTCCTCTTTTTCCTGTCCTGATCTGGCTGTTCATCACTACAATGACACTCTTAGAAGCACCCTTGACCAAGTAGCGCCGCTCACCCTCAGAACTTCCAAACACACAGTAAAACAGCCCTGGCTCACATTGCAAACTCAACTTCTTCAGCGATGCTCTAGGAGTGCTGAACGCCTTTGGAGAAAAACCCGCACACCACAAGACTTCATCCACTTTAAATTCATGTTAAGAACTTATAATGCTGCCCTTCTCCTCGCCAAACAGACCTACTTCACCACCCTGATCTCCTCACTAGCCAACAACCCCAAAAAACTTTTTGACACTTTTCACTCCCTCCTCAGGCCAAAAGCACAAGCCCCTATCACAGACATTTGTGCTGACGACCTGGCCTCCCATTTTATATAAAAAATAGATACTATCCGTCAGGAAATCTGCTCTCAACCACCAAGGGTTGTGACTCCCATCCCACCCTGCTGTTCCCCTGGCTAACTTTCCACATTTGATCCCATCACAGAAGAAGAAGTCTCCAGAGTCCAGACTCCTCTCTTCCTCTCGTCCGACTACATGCACTACCGACCCCATTCCCTCACATCTCCTCCAGTCTCTCTCTCCAGTTTTCACAACTCACCTAACTAAAATCTTTAATCTCTCACTCTCCTCTGGCATTTTCCCATCTGCCTTCAAACACTCCATCATTACTCCACTACTAAAGAAACCCGCTCTCGACCCTTCCTGCACAAACAACTACAGACCGGTCTCCAATCTCCCCTTCATCTCTAAACTTTTGGAGCGCCTAGTCTTCTCCCGCCTCACCCGTTACCTCTCCAATCACTCCCTCTTAGACCCTTCACAGTCCGGCTTCCGCACCCTACATTCGACCGAAACTGCACTCATCAAAGTGAGCAATGACCTTCTTACAGCAAAACGTAACGGTGACCACTCTTTGCTCATTCTTCTTGACCTTTCTGCAGCTTTCGATACGGTTGACCACCGTCTCCTACTGTCTAGGCTCCACTCACTAGGTATTAAGGACACTGTTCTCTCCTGGTTCTCCTCCTATCTTTCTGACCGCTCCTTCAGTGTTTTGTTCTCTGGCTCCACGTCATCTTCTCTTCCTCTCACTGTCGGTGTACCCAGGGCTCAGTCCTTGGCCCCCTTCTCTTCTCTCTCTACACAGCCACAATTGGAAAGACCATCAGCAGATTTTGCTTTCAGTACCATCTTTATGCTGATGACACACAACTATAGACGTCATCCCCCGACCTCACCCCCGCTGTACTACAGAACGCCACCGACTGTCTGTCTGCAGTCTCCAACATCATGTCCGCTCTGTATCTGAAACTCAACCTCTCCAAAACTGAACTTCTTCTGCTCCCGCCGTCTACTAACCTCCCTAAATTTGACATATCCCTCTCCGTGGGTGGCACCATAATAACACCCCAGCAGCAGGCTCGCTGTCTGGGTGTTATGTTTGACACCAATCTCTCCTTCACCTCCCATATACAATCTCTTGCCCGCTCTTGCCGCCTACACCTAAAGAACATCTCTAGAATCCGCCCTTTTCTCACCATGGAAACAACAAAAACCCTCACTGTAGCATTGATCCACTCCCGCCTGGACTACTGCAACGCTCTATTACTTGGCCTCCCCATTACTCGACTATCCCCTCTCCAGTCCATCCTTAATGCAGCAGCCAGGGTAATCCATCTGGCTAATCGGTACTCGGATGCGTCCGCTCTTCGCCAGTCCTTACACTGGCTGCCCATTCATTATAGGATACAATTCAAAGTACTGGTTCTCACCCACAAAGCTCTCCACAGTGCAGCACCCCCCTACATCTCCTCCCTCATTTCTATCTATCGGCCTAACCGACTGCTGCGCTCTGCAAACGACTTTCGACTAACCTCTGCACTAATCCGTACCTCCCACTCCCGACTCCAAGACTTCTCCCGCGCTGCGCCAATCCTCTGGAATGCTCTACCCCAAGAAATTAGGACTATCCACAATTTGCATGGTTTCAGGCGCTCCCTCAAAACACATTTGTTCAAGAGCGGCCTATCACATTCACTAATCAAAGTCATTCTATGTATTCTGTGTAAGTGTGTGTGTGTGTCTAGCCCATTCACTATCTCCATCCCTCACTCCCTTAAGATGGCTGGACCATCATTGTAAATGCACCATTGTATATAAACACCTATACTTTGTATCTCCCCCACCTCATTGTACATTGTAAGCTGTCACGAGCAGGGGCGACTTATTTTGCTTTAATTATTGTATTGTTAACTTTGTTACTTATGACTTGTGTTCTGAAACTGCTAAACTGTAAAGCGCTGCGGAATATGATGGCGCTATATAAATAAATATTATTATTATTATTCCTCTGAGCTGCTCCCACCACCTTCCTGTTCCTCACGCCATGTTGGGTCTTGGACCTCATCATCTCCACTACCCTCTTCCAACACCTGCTGCTGTTGGGTGGTCTGGCCAGCACCATGCTCAACAGAAACTGGCACCTGAGTCTCATCATCATCAGATGCGTTCTGCGGTGTGCTGACCATCGGCACTGTCTCACCCGCCTCTTCAGATTCAGAGAGACACAGCTGTTGTGCATCACTGCATACTCCCTCTTCTTCACATTACAGAATGCTGCTTGGCTGGGCCCCTGTTTGCAAGCCAACAGATTCTGAGAACAGAAGCAGACACTCAGCTGGCTCCTGTACAGAACTCTCTGACTGCCTGGGCAATTTAGCAGGCGGTGAAGAGACAGATGGTTGCTCAACAGTGCTGTGGTCCTGAGAGGAGGTGGAAGCAATTGAAGTCGATGCATTGGCTGACATCCAACCAACAACGGCTTCAATTTGTTCTTCCCGCAGCAGGGGGGTACGCCGACATCCTACAAAAGTGCACATAAAGGAACGCTCACGGGGAAAACTGGTGGATGCTGTGTCACTGGGGGCGGCAGCAGCCACAGAATCCCCACGTCCTCTCCCTGCTGAAACTCCACGGCCACGACCACGTGCCTTACTCCCTGCCTTCTTCATCTTGGTAGATTGATAAAGAAAGTCTGAAAAGTTATAAGGCCTAAGTGTGGTTATTCCACAGAGACTGCAGTGAACACTGCACACAACTGTTCACTAGGTGTGAAAGGCCCCTTTGTGTACTTCTATAGTGTTTGCAACCAATGTATTGTATACGGATGGAAGCGTGTCACACTAATAGATTTTAAAAAAATATTTAGACTTGAGAGTCCTCAGTGGTTGATACCTTTTAATGGCTAACTGAAAAGATGGTAACAAATTGCAAGCTTTCGAGACTACTCAGGTCTCTTCATCAGGCATAGACTAATACAACATCTGAAGAATCACATATTTATACACAAAATAGCACAGAAAAAATGCAATAGGTAGGACAAGTGACATGAAGCAGGACTGTCATTATGGCTATTCTAATGGTTATCCCATTATTGTAGTCCCGATGGTGATGTTGGGGATTCTTTATCCTGTTCCGTGGTCATCAATTAATGTTACAGTTTTTGATTTTCATTTTGTCTGCAAGGAAAAAGGGATTCCTTGCAGCTTTTTGGGGAGGGACAGGGAGCTTCTGACACAATGATCTGCTTCTTAGATTTGGCTGAAAGGCTCATTGGAGGGGGGCTCTGAAATATGTTCTTAGATGGTCTATAGTTGGGGGGTCTGGAAATATGGATTGTAATCGGGCATCTTTTTGTAGTAAAGGTTGTAGTTTCCGTGCAGCTCCCCTTAGCATCTCCAGGCTTGGATTGTAGTGACCACTAGAGGCACCCGGTTATTTTCTTCTTTAGCTTTGTAATGTAGCAGGTGATTCCTTGATATTCTGGTGGCTCTTGTAATTTGGTTTTCAATTGTTCTTGGATGGTAGCCCTGGTTCAAAAAGTCTTTCTGAGGCGACCAAGGTGTTCATCTCTATCCATGGGGTTGGAACATATACGGTTGTATCTGATGGCTTGGCTGTAGACAATAGAGTTTTTTATGTGTTTAGGATGGAAACTGTCCCATTTAAGATATGTTGGACGGTCGATTGGCTTCTGATACAGGGATGTCTCTATTTCATTGTTCTTTAGCTTAATGGTGGTGTCTAAAAAGTTAATTTCAGTGCTGGAGTAGTTAAGTGTTAAGTTGATGGTGGGATGAAATTGATTGAACTGTTCATGGAACGTCTTTAGCTGTTGTTCAGACTCCGTCCAGATGATTAAAATGTCATCAATGTAGCGGTAGTAGGCCCGAGGCCTGATGGGGCAGGAGGACAAAAATTCGCTTTCAAGCTTGGCCATGAAAAGATTTGCATACTGTGGAGCCATTTTACTTCCCATAGCTGTGCCAGTCTCCTGAAGATAGATCTTGTTGTCAAATTCGAAGTAATTGTGGGTGAGGATGAATTTTGTGAGTTTCACCACAGAATCAGCATCATTCCCGGTGTTTCCCATGAAGACTTTGCAGGCATTTAATCCATCCTGGTGTGGGATATGTACCGAATAATAGATTTTAGTTATTTGAAATAGAATGGAGCAGCACCAATTAGAGAAAAATTTCAAGGATGTGCCAGTGACACACGCTCAGCAGACTACAACCAGCAGTGGTTGAAGAACTAACTGGAGCGTGATCTGCACTCCAAAAATGAAAACCTCAGACTACAGTGAACACTGCACACAACTGTTCACTACCCAACGCGTCACAGCAGGAAGGCAGTCTGTGCGTCCAAACAAAGGCGCAAGCATACATGCACGTACCCTGTTTAAAAAGCTATATAAAAAAAATTATGTAGTAGTGACGCACACTTTATTGAGGTACAGTATTACATCGCCATTCACCATCTGTGGCTATGCAGTCTCATCTATATATACCTTATCTATCCATTGTCATGCTTGCAAGTCCACAGTCAGGCATAAATAGCAACTTTCACTATGCACTATGCACTTTTTAAAGGTTATGTTTGTTAATAAAAATGATTATTGGCACATATTATGAGTATTACATGATGGAAATTGTATAATTTTTATAAACTGTTTAGTGACATTATTCAGCAAATGTAACATTTTATTAATGTCACAGATAATGTAATGCTGATGATGTTTTGAAGTCAGACATTCATTGTCTATACAATAAAAATGGTGTACATACTGTTACTTATCCATCATTAATGGATTCAGATATGTACTTGTATGCTTTTATGTACGACCGTATAGCAGATTCCTTAACTAATTTATTTTGTGGTTTGCATTGCTGTTCAACATGTTAATGTATGTGTTTATGTTTGTCAATTCTTTATTTATCTAGATATTTTTTTAAATGAAATCATCATCTTATGGTAGTAAAGGTTATCTTTCTCTTGTTTGAAGTATAGACATTTAAAATTGACATGTAACAAGGAAAATACTTGATCTAGTATTTAAACATCCTCCTTGACCCTGGGCTCCAACACCGCCAGTTGTTGCTCGGAAGTGCTGTTAGCACAGTCAACACTTGATCCTGTGTTACTGGGGTTCAGTAATGTCAGCTGTTCCCCTGCTGTGTGTACGTCAAAAAGTCCTGCTGCCTCCACCCTGTCCTCTCTCATCCCTGGGTTCCTACACCGCCAGTTGTTGCCTGGAAGTGCTGTTAGCACAGTCAACACTTGCTCCTGTGTTACTGGGGTTCAGTAATGTCAGCTGTTCCCCTGCTGTGTGTACGTCAAAAAGTCCTGCTGCCTCCACCCTGTTCTCTTCTCATCCCTGGGCTCCAACACCGCCAGTTGTTGCCTGGAAGTGCTGTTAGCACAGTCAACACTTGCTCCTGTGTTACTGGGGTTCAGTAATGTCAGCTGTTCCCCTGCTGTGTGTACGTCAAAAAGTCCTGCTGCCTCCACCCTGTCCTCCTCTCATCCCTGGGCTCCAACACCGTCAGTTGTTGCCTAGAAGTGCTGTTAGCACAGTCAACACTTGCTCCTGTGTTACTGGGGTTCAGTAATGTCAGCTGTTCCCCTGCTGTGTGTACGGCAAAAAGTCCTGCTGCCTCCACCCTGTCCTCCTCTCATCCCTGGGCTCCAACACCGCCAGTTGTTGCCTGGAAGTGCTGTTAGCACAGTCAACACTTGCTCCTGTGTTACTGGGGTTCAGTAATGTCAGCTGTTCCCCTGCTGTGTGTACGTCAAAAATTCCTGCTGCCTCCACCCTGTCCTCCTCTCATCCCTGGGCTCCAACACCGCCAGTTGTTGCCTGGAAGTGCTGTTAGCACAGTCAACACTTGCTCCTGTGTTACTGGGGTTCAGTAATGTCAGCTGTTCCCCTGCTGTGTGTACGGCAAAAAGTCCTGCTGCCTCCACCCTGTTCTCTTCTCATCCCTGGGCTCCAACACCGCCAGTTGTTGCTCGGAAGTACTTGGCACGGGTACTGACTCCTGCCCAGCCTGGTTACAGCACGACAGCTGTTTCCTGGCAGTGTCAAAGTCAACTAGCCTCCAATAAGTTGTCCTGTCGTGTTGCATTCTGGTTAGCCGACTCTATGGTGCCTGCAGTTTAGGTCATTCCTATGTGTGCTGTGGGATATGTAAATAAAGGCTGTTTCCGTTGTGACATGCACCCACTCTAGGACTGTGTGATTCGGTAACTGCGGACGGCTTGCGGCCTGTCAACTTACATTTTCATGGGTGCCTTATGGTACCCGTCTGGGTTCCAGTACCGTCAGCTGGTTCTCCACAGTGCCTTTGCCTAGGTGCCTCCATCTCGGTATCCGAGTTCCAGCAACGTCTGCTGGTCCTTGGTAGTGCTTTGGAGCACAGGTACCTCCTGCTTAGTAACCGTGTCCCAGTAACGTCAGCTGGTCCTCGGTTGTGCCATTGGCTCTTTTCCTTCTGCTGCCCCTCCGGGTTCCAGCACAGTCAGCTGTTGTAATGTATGTAGTACAGTTCATATAGCGTCTTGTGCTTGGGTGCGATGAAAACACAGGAGTCACAGGTTTGATATAGAAAAGTCCTGTATTACTTCATACAAGTTGGCAGAAATAGTCACACAGTTTGCAGACACAGAAACAGGAGACACAGCAGGCCAGAGTAATCCAAGCTCAGCAATCACTCTCCAATACAGATTCAGGATCTTCTTCTCTGTTACCGTAAGTCCATGCAAACGTGGGTCTTTCAAAGAGCAGGGTTCAGAGTCCACAAGTGCTTCAGAGTTCCTCAGTAGGAATAGCTGGAGTACAAGGTCCAAGGCTTACAGGAGTCAAGTCACAGGTTCACTGCAGGCTAGTTTCTGAAGCACTGATTGCTCAGCTGTGGCTGCTTAAGAAGCAAAGGAGAGAATCAGGGCGGGAACATGCAAGCTGGAAACTCCATTTTGACTGAGGGCAAGATAGCTGCAGCAAGACAGAAAGTAAAATGGCTGACGAACAAACTGAGTTTCAGGAATATATACATAGAACCTTACATTACTCCCCCCTTAAGGACAACCTCCGGATGACCTCAGACCAGGCTTGTGTGGGTACCTCTGATGAAACTGACGGAGCAAGCGAGGAGCATTAACGTTATTGACCGTTCCCATGAGTTGTCCTCCACTGGGTAGCCCTGCCATTTAATCAGATATTGTAACTGATTTCTATACAACCTGGAATCTAAAATCCTTTCCACCACAAATTCTTCCTGACCATCGACTAGCACTGGGTCAGGGCAAGGAGAGGAACGTCCAGGAAACGTATTGGGTGTCGCAGCCTTTAGTAGGGATACATGAAAGACAGGGTGGATTCTCATAGTTCTGGGCAGTTGAAGACGACAAGCAACGGCACTTATAATTTTACTGATTTTATAGGGTCCAATGTACTTATGTCCCAACTTAGACGATGGAATCCTTAACTTAAGATTTCTGGTTGACAGCCAGACCAAGTCTCCTACCTTGAAAGCTGGTGCAGGTTTACGAAATTTTCTGCTGCTTTCTTGTACCTTCCTTGAGCCGATTCCAGATTTTCCTTTAGAAGATCCATATTCTTCTGTAAAGACGTGATTCTTTCAGCCACTGCTGGTAAAGGCGTTTCTATGGGAAATCGTGGTAGAATGTTAGGATGATAACCTAGATTAGAGTAAAAAGGAGACTGTTTAGTGGAGGCACTCTGAGAGTTGTTATACGAGAACTCAGCTAATGGAAGTAGATCCACCCAATCATCCTGTAGGTGGCAGATAAAGCAGCGGAGATACTGCTCCAGGGTTTGATTGGTTCGTTCGGTCTGTCCATTAGTCTGGGGATGAAAAGCAGAAGAAAGGTTTACTTTAATGTCCAATGCTGCACAGAAATTTTGCCAAAACCTAGAAGTGAATTGCACCCCTCGATCCGAAATAACCATCCGTACTCCATGTAAGCGAAACACATCTTTAATCATCAAATCTGATGTCTGTTTTGCAGTGGGTAAGCCGACACAAGGGATAAAATGAGCTGCCTTTGTTAGACGGTCAACCACCACTAGAATGGTGTTCTTCCCCTGAGAGGTTGGTAACTCCACAATGAAGTCCATAGAAATGCATCCCCACGGGCGGGACGGGGTGGGAAGAGGCTGTAACAGACCAGTTGGTGAGGAGCGAGGTGTTTTGCATCTTGCACAGACCTCACATGAAGTGACATAATTCAAAACATCCTTCCTGCAAGTGGGCCACCAAAAGAAACGAGAAAGAAATTCCTGTGTCTTTAGAATTCCTCTATGCCCAGCTATCTTGGAATCGTGAATGAGTTGCAATACTCTTAATCTGACTGTTTCAGGAATATACAGACGTTGTCCCTGAATCCACACACCATTCTTAAAGACAAGACTTACGTCCCTTGGGGGTTGTGCCAAAAAGGAATCCGCATGGTATGCTTCCTTGATGTCCTTAAGTAGGTCTTGATTATGAATTACTCCTAGGAATCTAGAGTCAGGAAGAATAGTCTTAGGAGGAGTAATTGGACGTGTCTCTGCTGAGTAAATCCTAGAGAGTGCATCAGCCTTTCCATTGCGCGATCCTGGTCTATAAGAGATGATAAAATTAAATTGGTTTAAGAAAAGATTCCAGCGAGCCTGGCGAGGAGTCAGGCAGTTAGCCGACCTGATAAACTCAAGGTTACGATGGTCTGTCAGGACGACTATTTGCTGTGCAGCTCCCTGAAGAAGGTGTCTCCATTCTTTGAAGGCGGCAATAATGGCCAACAACTCTCTATTGCCCACATCGTAGTTCCTCTCAGCCGAAGACAACTGCTGGGAAAAGAAGGCACAGGGATGCAAGACATTCTTCTCACCTGTTCTCTGAGAGAGTATAGCTCCAACGGCACAGTCTGAAGCATCCACCTCTATTATGAAGGCAAGCTCGGGGTTGGGATGTACTAGGATAGGTGCAGTGGTAAATTTATCTTTTAGACGGGAAAATGCTTCCTGGGCTTGGGAGTCCAGGAAAACCTAGACTCTTTCCGGGTAAGTTGACTGATAGGTGACACTACCTCAGAGAAATTTCTAATGAAACGTCTATAGAAGTTGGCAAACCCGATGAAGCGCTGTACCTCCTTCACATTTCTAGGACTTGGCCAATCCTTGATGGCTTGGGTTTTGCTTCCATCCATACTAATTCCTTGTGTAGACAGTACATACCCCAGAAATTGAATTTCGGTCCTATGGAATTCACACTTTTCAAGTTTGATGTAAAGATGATTTTGTCTTAGACGTTCCAAGACCATTCTCACATGTCCAATTTAGAGAAAAATTTTGGCATGTCGCACTCTCTCCAATAACTCAGGATTAAAGGCAATGGATAACGGTTTCTAATAGTAACCTTATTGAGTTCCCTATAGTCTACGCAGGGTCTCAGAGATCCATCTTTCTTCTTTACAAAGAAGATGGGTGCACCTGCAGGAGATGAAGAGGGGCGTATGAAGCCCTTGGCTAGATTTTCATCTATGTAATCCTTTAAAGCCTTTAGCTCGGGCCCTGCCAGGGGTAGATCTTACCAAAAGGTATCTCTGCTCCAGGCAATAATTCAATTGGACAATCATATGGACGGTGAGGAGGAAGCTGGTCAGCGTTCTTCTTGTCACATAAATCCACATATTCCTGGTATACAGCTGGTAGTTCAGGACTGACATGATTCCTTTAGGAACAGAGCAAGCTGAAACTTTTGGACTCATCTGTTTCTCTGGAAAGTGTAATTCCTTGGTCTCCCAGTTAATGGTAGGATTCTGAGCCTGCAGCCATGGTAGCCCTAGAATAATGGGAAAGTGGGGAGAAGAGATAAGCATAAAGGACAGTTTCTCTTGATGATCTTTACCCATAAGAACCTCAAAGGCTCTGTTTCCTGATCCACTGGTCCAGAGGTCAGCAGGGAGCCATCCACAGTTTCCATCTGTACTGGAGTAGCCTTCTTCACTGAACGTATTCCTGTTTCAGAGCAAAGGAGACATCCATAAAATTTCCACTTGCCCCTGAGTCGATCATAGCAGAGCTAGACACCCAAGCTGAGTCAACCCAGAGTTTGATGGAAAGAAAGCAATGAGAATTGTTTTTCTTACAACTCAGCTGGGACACCGCTGAGGAAACTTGAAAAATGGCAGCGTTTACACAGTCAACGTCCTCAGAGGTAACGGAGTTTAAGTCCGAGAAATCAAGATCTGTTGCTGCAGATCTCTCTGGAGCCTGAGGCTCGGACCTGACAGATCCCCTCTCGCAACACTCACAATGAATGAGTGCTGCAGTAGTCTTACGAGAACGGCTGGGGCAGTTTATAATGAAGTGCCCTGACTTACCACAATAGAAACATAGATTCTCCTTAAAACGATGTTCCTTGCGTGCATCACTAACCCGTCGTTGTAAAGAGTCTACCTGCATGGGTTCAGGTTCAGGTTCCCGTGTAATCCTACTCAAAGGTTCCTTAGCTGGAGAGGAAGGTAGGAAAAGGTTAGTACGATTGCTTTCGAACCATCTCTCTTGCCTGCGTTCAGTCAGACGAGTATCAATACGGATGCAGTAGTTAATAAAGTCACCTAACGCAGTGGGAGGGTCGGCACGAGCAAGTTCATCCTTAATCAGTGGAGATAACCCCTTTCGAAAAATAGATTTTTTGGCGGAACTGTCCCAGGTGGTATCAAGGGCCCATCTCCTGAAATCCAAGGCATATTCAGCTACCGAGTGCTTACCTTGGCGCAAAGCTAACATGGCTGCTTCAGCTGTTGCACCTCGATTGGGGTCATCAAACACCTGCCCCATGGCTGAAATAAAAGCATCAAGGTGATTCAAACAATCATCCTCAGTCTCAATCAGAGGGTTTGCCCACATTAAAGCCTTGTTGGTAAGCAACATAATTATAGTAAGCACCTTAGATCGTTCAGTGGGAAATTGTGAAGCATGTGCAGAAAAAAAAAATTGCATTGATTAATAAATCCCCTGAATTTCTCACGTTCACCGCCAAAACGAAAAGGGGGCAACTTGGGAATCCCAGCACTCGGGCTATGGCAGGAGCCTGGACTCGCCCCTCTAGAACCTCAATCCTGGTTCGCAAATCCTGGGTAGTCTGTCCAACCACTTGCAAATTGTGATTATTGAGGTCCTGTAGATTTGTAAAACGGGTCTTTATATTCTGCAAATCTGCAAGGATATTATCAGTCACTCCGCAAAGTTCCTTTATGCGGGCCTCCATTTTCCAGATCTTTTAAGACAGGATTACTGGAAGAAAAGAGAGAAAAAAAACAATAGTGTTCACCTGTGGCAACACTGCAGAGAGAAAAAAAAATTAAGGGAACTGCTCACCTGGAATGGTTGTGAGAAGTCACAACCACTATCATCACAGAAAGTTTCAACCAGACATCTGATATCCAGAGTTACAGCACACAAAAAAAGAGAAAAGAAAGGAAAAAAAAAAAACAATAGTGTTTACCTGTGGTAACACTGCAAAAAGAAAAAACTTAAGGGAATTGCTCACCTGGAATGGTTGTGAGAAGTCACAACCACTGTCATCACAGAAAGTACAACCGGACGTCTGATATCCACAGTACAGCAGACACAGCCTTCCAGACCCAGCAGACACTAACGTTTTGGCTTCAGAATCTTGTAATGTATGTAGTACAGTTCATATAGCGTCCTGTGCTTGGGTGCGATGAAAACACAGGAGTCACAGGTTTGATATAGAAAAGTCCTGTATTACTTCATACAAGTTGGCAGAAATAGTCACACAGTTTGCAGACACAGAAACAGGAGACACAGCAGGCCAGAGTAATCCAAGCTCAGCAATCACTCTCCAATACAGATTCAGGATCTTCTTCTCTGTTACCGTAAGTCCATGCAAACGTGGGTCTTTCAAAGAGCAGGGTTCAGAGTCCACAAGTGCTTCAGAGTTCCTCAGTAGGAATAGCTGGAGTACAAGGTCCAAGGCTTACAGGAGTCAAGTCACAGGTTCACTGCAGGCTAGTTTCTGAAGCACTGATTGCTCAGCTGTGGCTGCTTAAGAAGCAAAGGAGAGAATCAGGGCGGGAACATGCAAGCTGGAAACTCCATTTTGACTGAGGGCAAGATAGCTGCAGCAAGACAGAAAGTAAAATGGCTGACGAACAAACTGAGTTTCAGGAATATATACATAGAACCTTACACTGGTCCTCGTTACTTGCATTGGCTCTTGTACCTTCTGCTACCCGTCTGGGTTCCAGTACCGTCAACTGGTTCTCCGCAGTGCCTTTGGCCTAGGTGCCTCCATCTCGGTATCCGAGTTCCAGCAACGTCTGCTGGTCCTTGGTAGTGCTTTGGAGCACAGGTACCTCCTGCTTAGTAACCGTGTCCCAGTAACGTCAGCTGGTCCTCGGTGGTGCCATTGGCTCTTTTCCTTCTGCTGCCCCTCCGGGTTCCAGCACAATCAGCTGGTCCTCGTTACTTCCATTGTCTCTTGTACCATCTGATACCTGTCCGGGTTCCAGTAACATCAGCTGGTTCGCGGAAGTTAGTCAGCCTTCTTGTACCTTCAGCTACATTTACAATTGAGATTTTTAATTTTTGTAATAACTTGATCTCCAACAATGAAGACGACGACCCTGATGACCACCCCGAGAAATGACGACCAACAAGGAGACAGCATCAAGCCAACCAGCCTGATCCCATCACAAAGAAGAAATAAAAGATTACCCAGAAGAAGATCACCAACAGGACAAAGAAGTTAAGACAAACTACAAGATACAGAACAGATACAGAAGGAACAATAAGCAAAGATCAAAAAGCAGAAGAACATGAAGTTAGACAATGAAGAGCTAAATATATGCTCTAAATATAAGCGAAGAAGACTAAGCAGTGTATGGTGGTCCATTCCTCTCGTGGCCCTGAAAATGCTCTGCTGCAGGCTAAATGAAACGACAAATACTTTAATTAATCTTTGTGACGCAAAACGGAAGGAAGAAAAATTCATACTTTTACAGATTACAAGTACAGGAATCTCTGTCACAAATAAGAATATGATGAAGAAGATGAAGATGAGGTAGAATATGAAGAAGAATAATAGTTTAATAAGAACAATATGAGCAATGTTAACAAAAAGATGAATAGCAAGAAGTTTAAGAAGAAGATAAAGAAGCTGACGATGAAGAATAATTGGATGAAAAAGATGATGCTGCTGAAGATTATGAAGGAGAAAGTGTGGCAAAAGTTAAAAAGGTGAAGAGCATGGAAGTTGTGAAACATACATATTTGCCAAAATAGAAAAAAGGTTAACAACATTGTCAATTTCTTCGTCAATCCAAACATCTTTAAAAAAAAAAATATTTATGCTATTCCATTTGATTGGGTTAAACATCTATGCCTTTAATGTCTCCTCAACCTCCCCCAATACATTCTACATTACTCTTTGTTGTTTTCCTTCATGTACAATTAACCAACAAGGCAAGAATGGGTTTTTTTTCATTCCGATATTTTGTTCCCATAGACTTACATTGGATTTCCGGTATCGGTATCGGGTATCGCCGATACTTTTTGGGTATCGGCGATACCAATTCCGATCCGATACTTATTGGTATCGGAAAGTATCGCTCAACTCTAATGCTGGGGTGTCAGTTTGAAATCCCCAAAAAATTTCATTTTTGACAAAATCGATAACAACAGTCCCTTACCGTATATCATTTTTGGCAATTTTTTAAGAGTTCGAACTGACACCCCAGCATTGTTTTCGTGGTCATAACTAAGGGGCACAGCAAGTTCTAGGGTTATCTGACCAAAGGGGGCGGAGCTATTACCCCCTAAAATGAGGAGGGGTGCCAACTTTGGGGGGTCATAACTCCGCCCACTTTGGTCAGATCATTGTCAAACTTGCTGTGCCCCTTAGTTATGACCACGAAAAAAATTCTAGGGTGTCAGTTTGAATTCTTAAAAAATTGCCGAAAATGATATACAGTAAGGGCCGGGGGATATCGATTTTGTCAAAAATGAAATTTTTTGGTGAATTCGAACTGACAACCCAGCATTGTTTTTGTGGTCTTAACTAAGGGGCACAGCAAGTTTGAGGGTTATCTGATGAAAGGGGGCGGAGTTATAACCCCCCAAATTGGGCACCCCTTCCCATTTTAAGGGTCATATCTCCGCCCCTTTGGTCAGATCACTCTCAAACTTGCTGTGCCCCTTAGTTATGACCACGACAACAATGCTGGGTTGTCAGTTCGAATTCACCAAAAAATTTCATTTTTGACAAAATCGATATCCCCCGGCCCTTACTGTATATCATTTTCGGCAATTTTTTAAGAATTCGAACTGACACCCCAGCATTGTTGTGAGGCTCATAACTAAGGGGCACATCAAGTTTTAGGGTGATCTGACCAAAGGGGGCGGAGCTATGACCCCCTAAAATAGGGAGGGGTGCCCACTTTGGGAGGTCATAGCTCCGCTCCCTTTGGTCAGATCACCCTCAAACTTGCTGTGCCCCTTAGTTATGACCACAAAAAAAAATTCTAGGGTGTCAGATTGAATTCCCCCAAAAATTTCATTTTTGACAAAATCGATTACCCATGGCCCTTACTGTATACCATTTTTGGCAATTTTTTAAGAATTCGAACTGACACCCCAGCATTATTTTTGTAGTCAAAACTAAGGGGCACAGCAAGTTTGAGGGTTATCTGACCAAAGGGGGCGGAGCTATGACCCCCCCAAAGTGAGCACCCCTTCCCATTTTAAGGGATCATAGCTCTGTCTAAGCCCCGCCCCCTTTCTGACGCGCGCTCTTATTTCGCGGAGGGCTACATAGAACTGTGTTAATTCTGTTGCGGCGACGCACCGTCGCCGCAACACGCGAGGACATGCTGCGGTCTGAAAAGAGCGCCGCATGTCCGTTTACGCAGGTCTCTCGCCTGCGTGATGTTACGCATAGTGGAGACGGGATTTCTTGAAATCCCCTCCACTATGCTGTAACATCTGGACGCTGCGTGTTTGGCGCTGCGCCAGCGCACAGCGCCAAACATGCAGCGTTTACTGATCGTGGAAACTCACCCTAAGGGGCACAGCAAGTTTGAGGGTGATCTGACCAAAGGGGGCGGAGCTATGACCCTCTAAAATGGGAAGGGGTGCCCACTTTGGGAGGTCATAGCTCCGCCCCCTTTGGTCAGATCACCCTAAAACTTGCTGTGTCCCTTAGTTATGACCCCCACAACAATGCTTGGGTGTCAGTTTGAATTCCCCAAAAAATTTCATTTTTGACAAAAACAATAACCCCCGGACCAAACTGTATATCATTTTTGGCAATTTTTTAAGAATTCGAACTGACACCCCAGCATTGTTTTTTTGGTCATAACTAAGGGGCACAGAAAGTTTGAGGGTGATCTGATCAAAAGGGGCGGAGCTGTGACCCCCCAAAGTGGGCACCCCTCCTCATTTTAGGGGGTCATAGCTCTGCCCCCTTTGGTCAGATCACCCTAAAACTTGCTGTGCCTCTTAGTTATGACCCCCACAACAATGCTGGGGTGTCAGTTAGAATTCTTAAAAAATTGCCAAACTTGATATACAGTATGGGCTGGGGGATTATCGATTTTGTCAAAAATGAAATTTTTGGGGAATTCAAACTGACACCCCACCATTATTTTTGTGGTCAAAACTAAGTGGCACAGCAAGTTTGAGGGTGATCTGACCAAAGGGGGCTGTGCTATGACCCCCCAAATTGGGTACTCCTCCCCATTTTAGGGGGTCATAGCTCCGCCCCTTTGGTCAGATCACCCTAAAACTTGCTGTGCCTCTTAGTTATGACCCCCACAACAATGCTGGGGTGTCAGTTCGAATTCTTAAAAAATTGACAAAAATGATATACAGTAAGGGCCGGGGGTTATCGATTTTGTCAAAAATGAATTTTTTTGGCGAATTCAAACTTACAACCCAGCATTTTTTTTGTGGTCATAACTAAGGGGCACAGCAAGTTTGAGGGCGATCTGACCAAAGGGGACGGTGTTATGACCCCCCAAAGTGGGCACCCCTCGTCATTTTAGGGGGTCATAGCTCTGCCCCCTTTGGTCAGATCACCTTAAAACTTGCTGTGCCCCTTAGTTATGATCACGAAAACAATGCTGGGGTTTCAGTTAGAATTCTTAAAAAATTGCCAAAAATGATATACAGTAAGGGCCGGGGGTTATCGATTTTGTCAAAAATGAAATTTTGGGGGGAATTCAAACTGACACCCCAGCATTGTTTTCGTGGTCATAACTAAGGGGCACAGCAAGTTTGAGGGTGATCTGACCAAAGGGGGCGGAGCTATGACACCCTAAAATGGGGGAGGGGTGCCCACTTTGGGGGGTCATAGCTCCGCCCCCTTTGGTCAAATCACCCTAAAACTTGCTGTGCCCCTTAGTTATGACCCCCACAACAATGCTTATGTGTCAGTTTGAATACCCCAAAATTTTTTGACAAAATCGATGACCCCCGACCCTTACTGTATATCAGTTTTGGCCATTTTTTAAGAATTCGAACTGACACCCCAGCATTGTTTTTGTGGTCATAACTAAGGGGCACAGCAAGTTTGAGGGTGATCTGACCAAAGGGGGCTGAGCTATGACCCCCCAAAGTGGGCACCCCTCCCCATTTTAGGGGTTTTTAGCTCCGCCCCCTTAGGTCAGATCACCCCAAAACTTGCTGTGCCTCTTAGTTATGACCCCCACAACAATGCTGGGGTGTCAGTTCGAATTCTTAAAAATTTGCCAAAAATAATATAGAGAAAAGGCGGGGGTTATCATTTTGTCAAAAATGAAATTTTTGGGGAATTCAAACTACACCCCAGCATTGTTTGCGTGTCATAACTAAGGGGCACAGCAAGTTTGTTAGAGGGGACAGCTTGACCAAAGGGGCTCGGGCAGCTTTGCTTGCAATCCCCCAACTCCCAACAAGTGGGTCAGTCACCTTCTACGGGTTCATTTTCAAGGGGGTTCAATAGCATTTCGGCCCACCTTTGAGGTACAGGATCACCCAAGTTCAATACATCTGCTTTGCCTCTTGTATGTTTAATGACCCCCACAACAATGCTGGGGTGTCAGTTTGAATTCCCCAAAAAATTTCATTTTTGACAAAATCGATAACCCCGGCCATTACTGTATATCATTTTTAGCAATTTTTTAAGAATTCGAACTGACACCCCAGCATTGTTGTGGGGGTCATAACTAAGAGGCACAGCAAGTTTTAGGGTGATCTGACCAAAGGGGGCGGAGCTATGACCCCCCAAAGAGGGCACCCCTCCTCAATTTCGGTGGTCATAGCTCAGCCCCCTTTGGTCAGATCATCCCAAGGCCTCTTTCACACATCCGTTTTGCGCCTGACGGCGCCCCCGGCATTTTGCCACAGCGCCGCATACGGCAACTAGTATGAAAAACCGGATGAGACGCATCCGGTTTTTCGCAGGATCCGGTTCTGTGCTCCGTAAAAAAAACGGATCCGTCTCATCCGGTGTATCCGGTTTTGCATCCGTTTACGACGGAATGCGCCGGATCCGGTTTTTAAGAACGCCCCTTTTTGGGGTTCCAAACATGATTGGCTACTGTAATCCTATATATACACTGCTCCTACAGCTCATCTTTGACAGGTTGTAGAGGAGCAAGTGCAGGTTGGAGAGAAGAGCAAGTAGCAAGTGATTGGCGAACATGGATGTCATTATCGGCAATATCTTCAGGAATCTTGTTGATTTTACTGCGGAGATGAATCGCTTGAGGTTTTTAGTTCTGGAGAAGGAGCGAAAAATTGTGGAGCAGGCATTATGCGTCAGCGCCAGCGAAGACGACGACGTATGTGGATCCACCCCATCACGGCACAGAGATTAACTCGTGGTGTCTATTCTACACTGAACATGGAGGTGCGAGAAAATCCAGAGAAGTTTTTTGCCTATCTGCGGATGAACAAAGAAAACTTTGACGATTTGCTGGAGACCAAATTAAAAAATCGGATACCTACTGTCGGTTCTCGATTTCTCCGGCGGAGCGTCTCATGGTGACTATAAGGTAAGCTATATGTATTGGATCTGTTTGCTTGAGCACACTTGTAATTTTATCATTTATTTAACATCACAGGCCAACTAGGAAACCATATCAGTAGACAAAATTTTGTTATAAAACAGTGTTTTTCATTGATGTTATTATTTTTGGTATCTCCAATAGTTATAGCTGAGTTCTGGTATGTAATGCTGTGTTTCTGAAATAATTTGTATTTTCTATTTTGTTTTCAGATTTCTGGCAACTGGCGAAACTCTGTCATCGCTCCATTTTCAATATCGGCTGGGAATCTCCACACTATCCGGGATAATAAAGTACACTTGTCGTACTCTGTGGGATAGTTTGGTTGGAGAATTTCTTCCAGAGCCAACAACAGAGTGGTGGCTTGAAATAGCGGACCAGTTTCTACTCATCTGCCAGTTCCCCAATTGCCTGGGCGCTGTTGATGGAAAGCACATCCGCATTCAAAAGCCTAAAGGAACCGGATCAGAATTCTTCAACTATAAAAAATATTTTTCGGTTGTCCTGATGGCTATTGCAGATGAGGAGTTCAAGTTTATTGGGTGGACATTGGGTCTTATGGACGGTCAAATGACTCCCAAGTCTTTAAACTTTCTGCTATGGGCAGTAAACTGTACGGAAAAACTTTTCAGTTTCCCCCCCTAGGCCACTGCCTCAAACCTCAGGCCCACCGATGCCATTCGTTTGTGTAGGTGATGAGTAGTGTTGAGCATTCCGATACTGCAAATATCGGGTATCGGCCGATATTAGCTGTATCGGAATTCCGATTCCGAGTTCCGATATTTTCGTCTTATCGGATACCGGAATCGGGATGTCACTGTCACTGTCAGTGTCCGTCGGTCGGGTCTGTCAGGAGTCAGCGGCACTTACCCGGCAGAAGATCTCCGGCGGTCACGTCCTGCACTGCTTCATGGCCGCAATCTTCTTTCCCCGGCGGTCACATGCAGTTTCTCGCGATAACTGCAGTGACTGCTGGGTAATCGCGGCCGTAAAGCAGTCAGTCCGATGACGTCACCGCCGGGGAAGCAGGTAATCAGCTGTGCTGCGTCGCGATGACAGGCTCTGCCTGTCATTCCGATGTAGCAGAGCTGGATCGTCGTGGGACAATCGTTACTATGGACTGCGTCGGACAGGTGGTATACTGTTGGTTTGTTTTTTTTCTTTTTTTACAGGAGATCGATGGCGTCGCAGGAATGAGAGAGTAATAAAATTAATGAAAACTGTGTTGTCTCTTTTATTTCATTAAAATACTTTTTTCTTGCTGTGTCTTTTTTTTTATCATTTAATAACTTTGGGATTAATAATGGATCGGTGTCTTATTGACGCCTCTCCATTATTAACCGGGCTTATTGTCACCGTGCAATCAACGGTGACATTAACCCCTTATTACCCCGCTTGCCACCGCTACAGGGCAAGTGGGAAGAGCCGGGTAAAGTGCCACAATTGGCACATCTTTTGATGCGCCAAATGTGGGGCTGCTGTAGCCTGGTATTATCAGGCTGTTGAGGGCCAAAATCCATGGGCCTTGACAGTCTTTTAATACCAGGCCGCAGCAGTCTGCATTTTACTTGGCTGGTTAACAAAAATAGGGGGGATCCCCACGCCGTTTTTTTTTCGAGGGGATCCCCTATTTTTGTTAACCAGCCAAGCTAAGCAGACTGCTGTGGCCTGGTATTATCAGGTTGCAAGGTCCATGGATATTGGATCCTTACCAGCCTGAAAAACCAGGCCTCAGCGGTCTGCTTCATCTGGCTGGTTAACAAAAATAGGGGGGACCCCACGCCAATTTTTTTCGAGGGGATCCCCTATTTTTGTTAATCAGCCAAGATATGCAGACTGCTGTGGCCTGGTATTATCAGGCTGGCAAGGTCCATGGATCTTGGCTCCTTAACAGCCTGAAAATCCAGGCCTCAGCGGTCTGCTTCATCTGGCTGGTTAACAAAAATAGGGGGGACCCCACGCCAATTTTTTTCGAGGGGATCCCCTATTTTTGTTAATCAGCCAAGATATGCAGACTGCTGTGGCCTGGTATTATCAGGCTGGCAAGGTCCATGGATCTTGGCTCCTTAACAGCCTGAAAATCCAGGCCTCAGCGGTCTGCTTCATCTGGCTGGTTAACAAAAATAGGGGGGACCCCAAGCCATTTTTTTTTCAAGGGAACCCTATTTTTGTTAATCAGTTCCCTCTGACGTCACTGATTGTGTCCCTGGCTGACCTGAAGTGAAAGTGGAAAGCAATCAATTAAGCTTTCCACTTAAGGGCCCGTCTCACATAGCGATATCGCTACCGAGATCGCTGCTGAGTCACTAGTTTTGTGACGCAGCAGCGAGCTCACCAGCGATATCGCTGTGTGTGACATTCAGCGACGATCAGCCCCCCTGCCGGGTATCGCTGATCGTCGCTGAAATGTCAGGACCTTTGATCGCTGGTTTCCCGCTGACAGGCACACATCGCTGCGTGTGACAGGCGGGAGACCAGCGATCCGCTGGTAACCAAGGTACACAGCGGGTTTCCAGGCGCGGGGCTGTGCCTAGAAACCCGCTGTGTACCTTGGATACCAGCGCCCTGATGCAGGGAGCTGGTATCCAAGGTACACAGCGGGTTTCCAAGCGCTGCGCGGTGCCTGGAAACCCGCTGTGTACCTTGGTTACCAGCGGATCGCTGGTCTCCCGCCTGTCACACGCAGCGATGCGTGCCTGTCAGAGGGAAACCAGCGATCAAAAAAAGGTCCTGACATTTCTGCGACGATCAGCGATACCCGGCAGGGGGCTGATCATCGCTGAATGTCACACACAGCGATATCGCTGGTGAGCTCGCTGCTGCGTCACAAAACTAGTGACTCAGCAGCGATCTCGGTAGCGATATCGCTATGTGAGACGGGCCCTTAAGCGATGTTACCCGCAGTGTCGCTGTCCCAGATCGCTGCCTGAGCTGCCTGTTTGGCAGCTCAGCAGCGATCATGTAGCGATACACCAGCGATCCTGACAAGTGCATATCGTTGTCGGGATCGCTGGTGTATCGTTATGTGACACCCAGCCTTTACTCTCCTGTCAGGCAGGAGAGGAACTCATTCATTTGGGGTTTACTGTGAGGCTGCAGCATTAGCTGCGGTCCCTGCAGTAAACATTAACCCTTTCTGAAGGATTACACCGTGGGACCTGACTGTGCATGGGATAGGTAAGAATAATTTTGCTTTTTTATTTTATTTTTATTACAGGAAATGGTTTTTGCAGTAAAATAAAAGATGGTCAAAAACATGTGTCTTTATTTCATTAAAATGATTTTTAATTAAAGTGTGTGTGTTTTATTTTTATTTCATGCAATAGGATTAATAATTGATAGTTGTCTAATTGACAGCTCTCAATTATTAACCTGGCTTAAGGTCACCTTTCAATAGCAAGGTGGCTTTAACCCCATATTAACCCATTCGCCACCGCTACAGGGCAATGGGAATAGACGGGCAAAGTGCCAGAAAGGGCGAATCTAATTATAGATTTGTCTTTCCTGGGGTGTCTGGGGGCAGATGTTAGTAGCCGGGGGGGGGCAAAAATAATGGTCCCTCTCTGGGCTATTATTATCTGCCCCCACTCACTGGCTTTGTCTGTCTGGTTGCGAAAATAGGGCGGGAGCCCACGCATTTTTTTTCAGCAATTTTACACCTCATATATATATATACATGTCATTGAATTTGTGACACATATATATATATTTATATTTGTAGTTCATACACTTCTACATAGTATAATAGCCGCTAATTCAATTGCCGGCTTTTGTGAAAATGCAGAACCCGACATGAAATGACACTTGGTGTACATAGGGTTAACCATGTCTTTTCATGTCCTTTGCTATCTAATTTGCACAAACAATTAAATCAGACTATGTGTGCAAAATTTCACACCTGTAGGGGTTAATTAAAGGTGTAAATTCGTAGCAAAAAAGTCCGTTTTTTTTACAACGAATTTACACCTTTAATTAACCCCTACAGGTGTGAAATTTTGCACACATAGTCTGATTTAATTGTTTGTGCAAATCAGATAGCAAACGACATGAAAAGACATGGTTAACCCTATGTACACCAAGTGTCATTTCATGTCGGGTGCTTCTGTCTTTTCACTGAAGCCGGCTTTACCCGGCAATTGAATCAAAGGATATTTTACTATGTAGAAGTGTATAAACTATACATATATGTATATATATATATGTCACAATGACATGTATATATATATATATGTATTCTATGTGTGTATATTTAGTGTTTACAAGGAAAGAATGGGGTTTTTTTTAGTTGCGATATTTTGTTCCCATAGACTTACATGGGACTTCCGGTATCGGTATCGGGTATCGCCGATATTTTAGTGATATCGGCGATACCATTCCGATTCCGATACTTTAGGATATCGGAAAGTATCGCTCAACTCTAGTGATGAGGCATTCCAGCTGTCCGAACACCTATTGAAGCCGTACGCCAGCAGAGGATTAACACATACAAAGCGAATATTTAACTACTGCCTCACAAGAGCCAGACGGATGGTGGAGTGTGCCTTTGACATTATGACAGCTAAATGGCGTGTCCTTTTGACTGCAATTAACTTGAAGACCGAGACTGTGGATGATGTTGTTAAAGTGTGCGTGATCCTACATAATTTTGTCCTAACAAGGAACCGTTTTCTATGGAGGACCACATTCAAGAAACAACTTTGCACGACTACAGCAACATTACCACTCGCAGTACAGTCGCGGTTTCAAAAATGAGGGACCAGTTTGCCCAATACTTTGTGTCACCAGAAGGTAGTGTTGACTGGCAGGATGACAGAGTGTGATAAATGTATTTGTTCTTTTAAAAATTTCTTTACCCACAATAAACCTTTAAAAGTTTACTTGTCTACCTTCTTGTGTGTTTTCTAGTGTCTGTAACCTTTTTGCCATAGTTGTGTTCCTGGCTGTTTGTTTTAACAAAAGTATTTCACCTTTTGTCCAAAAAAGTGTACATTGTAGGGCAGGGTTCCCCAACTCCAGTCCTCAAGGCCCACCAACAGGTCATGTTTTCAGGATTTCCTTTGTATTGCTCAGGTGATAATTGCCTCACCTGTGCAATACAAAGGAAATCCTGAAAACCTGATCTGTTGGTGGGCCTTGAGGACTGCAGTTGGGCAACCCTGTTGTAGGGGATAACCTAACAAAGTACCGTATATACTCGTGTATAAGCCGAGATTTTCAGCCCATTTTTTAGGGCTGAAAGTCCCCCTCTCGGCTTATGCGCGGGTCATATACGGGGGTCGGCGGGGGAGGTGGAGCGGGGGTGTTGGATTATACTCACCTCTCCGCCGGCGCGGTCTCTGCAGCCCCCTGCTTCTCCCACGATCTCCGGCTCTTTCCTGCAGCGGTCACATGGCACCGCTCATTAAAGTCATGAATATGCACATATTCATGACTTTAATGAGCGGTACCATGTGACCGCTGTAGGAAGGAAGCGCTGTGGAGAGCGCCGGGAGAAGAGTAGAGGCTGCAGGGACGCGCGGCGGAGGGGTGAGTACAGCGATATTTACCTGTCCCCGTGCCCCGTTGCACGCTGCTCCTCGGTCCTGGCTGTGGATGTTCAGGCAGAGGGCGCGATGACGTCGTTAGTGAGCGCCGCGCCCCCTGCCTGATCAT